>JAQZBX010022350.1:0-11550 GCA_029593785.1 Cabassous unicinctus
ACAATTTCTTCCATTGCTTGAATCACAATATACGACAGAACACCACCAAGTCCATTCTAGTCCATAGCTCTTCCCCCAATCCTGGGGGTTTTGGAATGGTGATGTTCACTCCACCTCCAAGTGAGAGAAGGTTTATATTCCATGGATACGGTGGATGGGATTATCCTGCCTGCAGCTGCAGGCCCCCTCCGTTCCCTGGGATGGCCGTTGCCCATAGTCGTCTCCTCGCCAGGTGACTTGGATGAGACCATCAGACTCAAATAAGTCCTCCCTGCACATGGTCCCTTAGTCCCTTCTATTCAAACCTATATGTGATGCTTGAGTTTTTAGGTGTACCTCCAGAGACTGGAGCCTCTGGCCTACCTATGTGCCAGCTGTGCCTGCAATCTCGGTGCAGCTGCAACCCCTATCCAGCTTCATTCTTGCACCATCTCTTTCCTCACATCCAGCTGGGCTTTCTAATACTGCCACTGGCAGTTTATGGTGTCTTTAGATTTGCTCAAGTTCTGATGAACCAGAAACTGGCTCTGCTCCCCAAGGCTAGTTTGAGAACCCCCAAAATAAACCTAGTCTGATAACAGAGCTCCTAGGATCTGTTCCTCAACCTCAGTGCCTCCTTCACTGACACAGTAGTGGCAAGGTGGGAAATGGATGAACTCACTGTATTAGTTATCTATTGCTGAATTAAGAATTACCCCCAAAACTAGAGGCTTTAAACAGCAAACATAATTATCACAATCGTTGTGGGTCAGGTATCCAAGCATGAATTAATCGGGCCCTTTGCTTCAGGGTCTCTCACAAAGCCGAGATTTAGCTGTTGGTTAGGGCTATGGTCTCATCTGAATTCTCAACTGGGGGAGAATCTGTTTTCAAGCTCATATACATTGCTACCGGCAGGATTCAGTTCCTCTTGGGTTGTTGAACTTAAGCCCTTATGTTCTTGCTGGCTCTTGGCCAGAGGGCACCTTCAGTTTCTTGCCATGTGAGTCTCTCCATATGGCAGCTGGTTCCCTGAGACAAAGCAAGAAAGAGAGCAAGAAAGATTACCCGAGATGGAAGAATAAATTTTTTTTCATAACCTCATCTCAAGGTGACATCCATCATTTTTGCCACATTGCATTCACTATAAGAGAGTCACTCTATCCAGGTCACACTCAAGGATTTGCACATGTGAGTGAACACTAGGAAGTGGGAATCATTGAGGAACATCTTAGAGGGTGCTTATAGCCCTCTCAGACAATGTGTAAGAGAGAGCACCCAGGTCCCAAGTCAGAAAGGCCAACTCTGCTCCTCTGGCTTTTGGGGCAAGAAGAAGGCCAAATCTGGACACCAGGAGGTGGGGGTGATTGGGGACCACCCCAGAGTGTGTTTTCCATACCACCCTTCTCAATCTGAAAGAAAAATAATACAAAGCTCCTGTTCCTTCTCTAAGGTCACACTCAGAAGTCTATCTTTTCTGGGAAACCTTCCCAGGTTCTTTCTTCCTCCTGCAGGCAAATATTTTTGACTCCCTTTCCAGGGCCCCACAACCCTTGTACATCCCATTCTTATGACGGAGCATGCATCTCTTTGTGTTGCAACTGTCTGTTTAAACGTGTCTCTGCCATCAGACTGGGAGCCCCTAGAGGATGAGTACTGTCCCAGACATGGGGAGATCATGAGAGAAAAGACAGACAAGAGTCTGTTCCAATACAGAGATACCAGTCTGATGGGAGAGGTAGTCCTTAACATGATAATTACATAAATAATTGAATATTTGACATTGTGATGGGTGCCATGAAGCAAAACTTCAGGACACAATAAAATAGAGGGCTCTGATCTGGTCTGTCCTCTGAGTTCATCTTTGTTTCTCTAGCTCATAGCACTGGATAGGGCACAGAGTAGGCATTTAGCAAATACTTGTTACATGAAGGAATAATGAAAGAATCATTTAGAAAATATATTTGTACTTAGTCTTCCTGGCTAGAATACAAATTCCTTGAACATAGAGACTTTTTCCTAACTCAATTTGTTTGATGTAATTTGAGCTCATTAAATATTGATTAAGACCTTGACAATATATTATTGTGATGGTTTGTCAGGGGGATAGGGTGGGGAGGGTGGGTTGGACTGTCCATGGAACTGGAGAGAGGGTTGGGAGAGGGAGCAGGTAAACACTGGGGATTGGCAAGTATGTGGTTGAAACTACAGTGTTGGGAATACTCTTTTGGCAATACGGCATGTGATGGTTATTGGTTTAGGGTGTTGGATGTGGGGGACATTTGGGACAGGGCACACCTGGGACAGGCTTCTAGGGAGTGTGTGAGTGTTCTTCTTGCCATAGTGTGTTATATCAGTGGGTGGAGACCCACATAATGAGTGGCAAGGTGGTAGACTCCCATCCTGGGGAGGCCTGCTATGTTCTCAAATAGAGGGGCAGGAGTCTCGCGAGAGCATGGGTGGTGCCTAATAGGGGAAGACAGACCAGTGTGGCAAGCCCTCAGTGTTGTTGCAGGTAACTGAATCTTGTCCTTCAAGGAGTGAAGCCTGGTGTTTGCTGTGGGTACCAAGGAGAGTGGGAGGGAGGAATAGAATAGATGGAACAGGGAGCATTTTGGGGCCAATGGACGTGTTCTACATGATCTTGCTATGATGGATACAAGCTATGTTAAAATTACATCTAAGTTTATTAAAGTGTATGGTCCAAAATGTAAATCATAATATAAACCATTGACCATGGTTAGTAGCTATGTTTCAATATTTATGCATCAGTTGTAACAAACGTGCCATCCACATATAAAATGTTATTAATAGGGGAAGGGGGAAAAGGGGGAGGATGTTGGGTATATGGGAGTCCCCTGTATTCGGTAGGTGACTTTTCTGTAACCTAAAACTTCTTTGAAGGCAAAATGAAAAACGTAAGACACTGGGGGAACAAACGGAAGAAAATGTCACTGTACATATAGGACAACAGACTTTACAGTGATGAAAGGCAAAATGTCAAAAATTTTTAAAAAAATATTTTTTCATTATTTTTTTATTATCCCCCCATTTTTTTTTATTTTATTAAAAAGTTTTTTTGTGTTTTATTTCTTATTTTTAAAACTATCATTATTATTTCATTTTCTTATTAATTGTATTTGGCTATTTTATTGGCTTCATTTTTGAAGAAGTTTTGCATTGCATAAAGGGTACAACTGTGGCAGGGGACTATTGGTGTGGGGTGTCAGTGATGAGGGATATATGGGAGGAAGCTCACCTGGACATACATATAAGGCATATAAATGTGTTCAAGTATTCATAGGGCGTTGTCATGGTGAATAGAGATTTACACAATAACCAAAGGAATATCCAATTCCCATCCTGTGGAACTCTGCCACATTCTCCAATGGAAAAGCTAGAATCCCCTGAGCACAGGAGCAATGACTAGTGAAGGAGGATGGCCCATTGATGGGCCCTTGATATTGATGACTGTGCTTATGAACCTTTACTCTTGAAATTGAAACTTAGCCTAGTATTACAAGGTGCCTAAGAGTTGCCTCGTGGGAGCCTCCTTGTTGCTCAAATGTGGCCTCTCTCTAAGCCGAACTCAGCATATAAATACATTGCTTTCCCCCCAGCATGGACATGACTCTGGAGGATGAGTCTCCCTGGCATTGAGGGATTACTACCAAGCACCAACCAGCAATGCAACTGGAAAAAGACCTTAACCTAAAGGAGGAAAGGGTAAAGGCAAATGAATTTATACGGCTAAGAGACTTACTTCCAAGTGAGTTGGGAGGTCATTCCAAAGGTTACATATATGCACATCTCAGCAAGATCTCATTGACTGCCAAAGTAGATACTACCCCAAATAGCGGGGCTCCTCAGAGTGCTGGAGACATCCAGATACTATAGTCAGGGCAGATAGCTCAGGAGTTTGGTGTCTTGCCAGTGGGCCCTACTTTGGAATTTATGTTCCCCAGTGTGACAGAGTTGGCCTCAGTTGTGGTTTCCCTATACTTGGCTCTTCTGTACTATTTGAACCTATTATTAGTACTAGAGTTGTTAGGTGTACATCCAAGAGACTTGAATCTTTGGGCTGTCCATGTGCCAGCTGGGCCCTGAATCTCAAGAGTTTCAACACCTACTCTCCAGTTCACTGGACTCACTCAGGGCAACTAACAAGGAGGTGATGCTGGACAACTACCATACCAAGGAACAGAGAGAGTATAAAACTGCAAGCAAGAGAGTCTCATCCATCAGCCCTATGGGATCACAGCCTCCTCTCAATTAGAGGTGGAGTGGACATCACCATCCCAGAATCCTCAGGATTGGGGAATGAATTATGGACTAAAGTAGACTTACTGGTATTCTACTATAGACTTACTGTGATTGTAGCAATGGAAGAACTTATATCATTGATGTGGAGGCAGTGGCCCCTGGAGGTTCTGAAGGAAGGGAGAGGGAAAACAGGTGTAATATGGGGACGTTTTCAGGACTTGGGAATTGTCATGAATGACATTGCAATGACAGATACAGGCCATTATATATCTTGCCATAACCTACAGAATTGGGTGGGATAGAGTGTAAACTACAATGCAAAATATAATCCGTGCTTAGTGGCAATCCTCCAAGATATGCTCATCAATTGCAATGAATGTACTACACTAATGAAGGATGTTAATGTGGGGAAATGTGGGAGGTGTGGGGAAATATGGAAGTTGTCAGGAATGGGGCATATGGGAATCTCCTATATTTTTTATGTAACATTTATGTAATCTAAGTATCTTTAAAAATAAATAAAATTAAATTAAATATATATATTTTCAAATTTTGTAATTACTATCTCTAATAATTCTAATTCAGGGTTTTTTTTTTTTGTTTGTTTGCAAATGACAGAAAACCAGGTCAAACCAATTTCAACAAAAAAGAGAATTAGTTTCTTCTTATACCTGAGAATTAAAAAGTCCAAGAATGACACTGGCTTTACACAGGGGGTTCTCATTGTCCTTAGTACTTGATATCTCTCCATCTCTTGAGTGTGCTTTCTGTGAGACTTCAGAGAGCTCTTTCCAGACAGGGTTCACATACACTTCTAGGTTTAGCCACCCCAGAATATGAAGAGCAACATTTTCCTGAAGGCTCCAGCAAAATCCTAACTTGACTGTCATTGGTCTGGCTTGGCCACCTGTCACTTTAGCTGGAGAGATACAGGGTCACATCGGTCAAGCTGGGTCAAGTGGCCACCCCAGGTGCCAAGAGTTGGTAAAGCCTCCCTCTCCCAACCACATGGACTGAAAGACAGAGGTGGTTTGAATGGAGATACTGGACAGTCGAAAGTCTGTATCTGTACTTAAGGACATTCAAGGAGATGCAAAAGTGTATGACTCTTTTGATTTCAAAGTCAAGGGTTCATACTTTTAAATAAATAGACAAAGAGAAGCCTTTCTACTATGATTATAGAGTAGAGATTCATGTTCTATAAAAGATCTAAAAAGAAGACTGAGTTAGATTGCTACATTTTATAACCTGTCATTTACAGACATTTGATACGTATTAATTATTTCTCCCACAGTCCTTTAAAAGGCAAATAGCTTTATTCAAATAAATCTCTCACAGATAAGAAAACAGAGGTTGTGACAGCTTCTACATCAGAGAATAAGACTGGTGTTAATGGTCTTGATAAGAAGCCTGGCGTCAAAAAACCAGGTTCAAACCCTTCTTCTGTGTTTATAATTTGTAGGTCATAGATAAGTCACTTCATCTTTCTTGGCAGTAAGTATTCAAAGGCCTTGAATGACTGGTAAAATAATATTGTAGAAATGTGAAACTGATGTTCAATTCATTCCTTCATTTCATAAGACAACCAGGCAGCATTTATTTGCCCTGGGCAAGACACTAGAGATAACAGTACTGCTCTCAAGATACATGAAGCCACAACAGCCATGCAAATAAAATATTGCAATAAGTGTGTAGTTATTGTGATAGCAGCCAGTCCTGGGGGCCTCTGAGGAGGGAGGTGCGGATTCCCTCAGTGAAGTGTGGAGAGTGGTTTGTGAAGCCGTAGGCTGAGTCTTAAAAATTGGGAGGGTACCCATTGGGGAGAAAGGTGGTGGTGTGTGTATGTGTGTGTGTGTGTGTGTGTGTGTGTGTGTGTGTGTGTGTGAAATACATTATGACAGGTGGCTGCTCAGCTCAACCCAAAGCTCCCAATGCTGTAAACTGGCCCCTCCAATTATCAACTGAGAAATTACAGACTGAGCTGCAAGGCAACAAAAGCATTTATTTGGGGTCTTAGAATTGCGATTCAGGGAACACAAATTCAGATAGCAACCCAAACTTGTGTCCCATCTTGGGGCTTCCAAGCAAGGGTTTTTAAAGAAAAAGATTACACAAGTTGTTTGTAAAGAATTAGGATTGGTGGATCTTTGGGGTTTCCAAATGTCCTTCAGGTTAGACAGTTTACTGATTTCTTTATCTTGCAGCTGGCTCATGGCACCTAGATGTCTTCAGAAACATTGTTGGTTTTGGTTTGGCATACCCTGGCAATTTGTGATCTCTAGCTGAGATGTGCAAAAGAGTAACCTCCTAGAATGGCCTCCTAACTCCATTTTAAAATCCCATAGCCATAGTAACTCCATTTTGATTTATTTCTTTTCTTACAAGCCATGTTTGGTAGCTCATGACCTTGTATCTCACTGGCCACAGCTGATTAGACTGAGGTAGACAGCTGACCCAGGAGACGCACTCCATTGGCTGAATCGAGCCAATCAGATTCTCTTTCCTGGGGATGTGGAATTGGGAGCTTGGGTCAGAGAGGAGTAAGTGCTGGACACCCAGTATCCTTTCATCCTTGGGCAGGGGCTGAGGCTGCTGTGTGGAGGCAACTCTTTTGGGGCCCTCTACATTGACGAGCAAGCCAAGAAAACTAGAGAATGGGAGGGAAGAGAAAAACAAAGGGTGAGACCCTGCTGCCCACACAGAGAGACACACAGGGGGTCAGGGTTGGGGGGAGAGTGGCTACAGCCACCTGCAGTGCATGTCTTTGCATTGAGATTCTTTGGCTAATACTTAAGCTTTTTTGTTTTATTTTTTTCATCACAAGCAATCCCTGACCCAAACCTCCTTCGGTAGACACCAGCACAAGCAAAATCCTTGAGATGCAGTTTCTTAATTTATGCTGTTTTTCTCCTCTCCTTTTATTCCATCTACCTTCAGTTCTCCCCTTCTTGCCTCTCACAGGACCAAGCTTATCAGATCCTCTTTAACATGCTTTGGGGCTTATCCCTAAAAAGCTTACCATTGTCTTTCTAACCATCATCATCATTGTCGTCATCATCATCATCAGTATCATCATTATCATCATCTTATTCCCCAAAGATGGATAAAAACGTCACCTTTCTTTATTTTCCTTAAGTCAGCCTGACTCAGAATCTCCATTCCATCTGGTTGGGGGAAGTTCAAACTCAGTCATTCCTGGGTTGTGTAACAATGCAGCCTGACATTTCCCGGAGAGGTCCTGCCCCTTCTGGGGTGCTGCCAGCCTCCTACACTGCCCATCGTGACTTGTTCAGTTTACAAGGAACACTTCCCCAGCTCCCAAACTGCCCACAGAGGCATCACCCTCTTTCTGTCTATGAAATCCCCCTTAATGGAGAAAACAAAGACCTTGAAAGCAGTTCCTGGAGGAGAACTACAGGACCAAAAATTAACATCTCTCCAAGTTATCATGCCTCCAAGATAACATTGCTTGAACGGCTAGTTGAACACTTTCTACAGGTCAGTCATCTTGCTAAGAGCTTGTACATACCTTATTTCACTTAACAGGTAAATCAACCCTGGATAATATATACTGCAATTGTCTGTACCACAGATGAGGACATTATGATGTACTGAGGTTAGGTTCCCAAAGGCACCCACTAAGGCAAGACAGGGCAGGCATCCATACAGGCTACTCTGTCCCTGGGGTCTGTCCCCTTGCCCACTCCCCTAGTGGACCCAATTGAGGAACCTTGTAAGAAGTGGTTCACCGCCTCTGAGAACAGAAGGTGTGAGCCCTCCAAGTGAGATGCTCCTAGAAGCTCCATTTCCTGGATCCTGTTGGTGCCTTCTCTGGGGAGATCGAGGGGGATTTGAAATGAGAAAGGATGAAAGCTTTTGCTCTTGAAATGCCACTGTAGTTTAACTTGGGGTGATTCTTGCCAGTCTGGAGAATAATAGCAGAGGGTGTTTTGCCAGGGGTGCAAGGCATTCCTCCATTAGGGAAGGTTGCAGTTCCAAAGTGATTGGGAGAAGGTATCTGAGCTGAGGCTTGCTGGGGGCTGTTGTCCTGAGACAGCTGGCAGGATGGTCGGCTTGTCATGAAGCAGTGGCAGAAAGCAATCATGTTCATTTCCTCCAATGAGATGCGGGAGATGGGAGCCACCGGAGACCTGTGATGTGGCAGGAGGGTGCATCTCTGATCAGAAGTCAGGGTGGCCCATGTGGGATCATCGGGGTTGACCCTGATGGGCCAGCACAGGAGGCACAAGCTACAGAACCTCCCAGTATCAGTAACTTGGGCTCATTACTGCGAGTTTGGCCAGACCCTGACCCAAGGGGTGCTAGTTTGTAGCAACAAATCTCTTCTCTTCCTATTTCTATTTGAAACTGCCTGAGAACCTACTGATTGGGGATGAGTCATTCCCAGTGCTTGACGTTGCAGGGCTCCTGGGGGTTGAGGGCAGGACTGGAGAGGCTGGGGACACCCCTCTTGCCAATGCCACTTGGCGGTTTCAACACAGCTGCATCTGCCCTGGTTCTGGTGGGGCAAGGGTTACAGTGGGAGGGAATCGACTTATCAAGGCATGAAGGCTTCACTCAATCCTGCTGTCCTAAGCTGTGGATCTCACGGTGAGACCCTTATCTCCAGCTCCTGGCCGGGCTCAGAGTAAGAGTCCAGGAAATGTTTGTTGAATTGAACTGGGAAGGAAACAGGCACTCTCCTACTGATGGCTTCTTTGTATCACCATCTTTGTCAAATTTAATGGGTGGGTCTATGGGGCAACCTATGCATCTAAATTCATCAAAATAAAAAAAAGTTGACAAAATATCCATTTCTCTCTTTATGCTTACAGGAGGCCAAACATGATTATTATTTTTTTAAAGATCCTGCTTTGTTATTTACCTTCTGAATATTAAGAAGAGTTGCTTCGACTTGCCAAAAAATGGACATAAATCTAAGATTTCAAGGGCCCAGTTCAGAGCAGCATGCAAAGGCTTTGGATAAAATTGAGGGAGTCCATGAAGTTGGATGGGGAAAAATGCATTTTCGTTCTTACTAACTTTTACTCAAAATTTAGCATTCCCTTTCACTATGAATATGATATACCTGTGACTGTCGTTAATAGACATCATGAATATTTTTCTATTGGTTCCTATAGATATCTCAAAATCACATTTATTCTCATCATCCCGTTTGCCCCCTCACCCCCCACGTTCCCAAGCACATGTGGGTCTTCCTGCAGTTTGGAGAAAGAGGTGATGTTCCCAAGTGACCCCAAGAGAAGGTTTGGGAAATGAGGTCCCTGGGAGGTGCAGGGCATTGACTTTGAAAGGGAGGATACAAGCAAAGGAAGGAAAGAGACATAGTGAGATGGAGGAGGGGCCGAGACCAAGAGAGACACAGCAAGGGAGGAGACTCCAGGAGAGCTGGGCATGACTCAATGAGGAGGTGGGAAGTGACAGGGACACAAAGAGAGCCCCCACGGGACCAGCTCTGCGTCCTGACTCCACTTCCTATTTGCCTTGTGGTTTCACTTGTTACTTAAGGTCTCTGCACTTCAGCTTCCTTATCTTGCAGTGAGGGGAGTGGCTGCAGTGCCAGCCTCCTGGAGTTATTACTGTGAGGACTAAGGAATTTAATGTGTGCTGTGTGTTTGGCAAATTGCCCGGGACCTGGTAAATGTCAACGAAAGGCTGCGGTCATTAGCCCTTGCTTAGAGAAATGGAAGGAAGAGGGAAGACAGAGTTGAGGGAGCAGGAAGGAGAGTAGAGAGAAGCGTGTTTTGGGCATAGTGGAGGAAGCAGCAAGCTGAGGTATTGGGCATCCGAGAGGGAAAGAGCATGATGCTTCATACAGATGGCGCTGGGCCTGCAGGTTGTTTCCCTCTGGGCGGGCAGGGGGGCCAGGGGCCTGCAAGGACCAAACAAGCTTCTCCTGGATGTCCCTACAGTGACAAGCCCTGGCAGGGCACCGGCACGAGTAGGGGATGAGGTGAGCATCCGCCAAGACAAAGCAATGTCAGGGGTCTACACTGCACAGAAGGCTTGCACTGGGGACCTGGACAACCATGGAAGGGCTGATGTGGGTGACAAGAGAGAGCCCTCTTGGCTGAGGCCCAGCCCAGGGACTCAGATGGGGCCTCTGGACCCCTGAAGGACACTCTGAATCTCCAAGAAACATGAAATTTGAATACAGATGCAGAATCCCTACTGCCGCAGCCAACACAGCCTTGAGAGAATAATTAGCACATTGACACGGCAGGGGGGAGGGTGCTCAGGGCTGTGGATATGAGCAATGCGGGGCACCCTGGGGGCAGCTCCGGGAGGGCAGGAGGTTTGGTCTGCTTTGCTCACAGCTGTGTCTTTGGTGCCTAGAAGAGGAAGAAGGCATTCTAGAAACATCTGTCGAACAAATGCATACGAAGTGTTCCGTCAGAGACTGAATCTACAAATGGACAATGGCCAAACCCTGTTTTGGAACTTTGACCCACGATCTGCAGAACCTGACCAAGAATGGTCAAAACTTGGTCAAGGACCTCAGCTTCCCTATTTTCTGCTCCCACTTCCAGCTCAGGACTAACCAGAGAAAGTCAAATGGGTTCCCCAAAGCTATCTAGTAAGATGCCCCACTTCTAGTTTGCCTGCCTCCAGGCTCCAATCAGAGCATACCTGAAGCTTCCCTATAAAGCTTTCCTTCTCTCCTGCCTGCCTTTGAGCCTCTGCCAACCCCAAGTGATGGTGGCTGACACTCTTGCTACAACAAGCTCTGAATCAACAGCTTCAGTTTGTTCTCAGTTGGATTGTCTTCGTTTCGCCATCACCCCAACCCTTCCCTCTGCTGGCTGCATGTTCCTACCTGGTTCTAAACCCCGCCACTCCCTGTATCTACACAGCAATCCTCTGAGGTGGTAACATCACTTCCATTTTACAGAGGAAGAAACTGAGGCTCAAAGAGGTGAAGTGACAGGCCAGGATTAGAATCCAAAGCCCTGAGTTCTTTCTCCAGCTTGATGGAAGATTGTTACACCCTATTGCTTTTTGCAAGGAACCACGAGTGGTTTTCTTTCTGCTTTTCCCAGCTCCCTCTCGCCTCCATAATGACAACACAGACAAGCTTAAAATAGCCATGGGATTTATCCTCCAGGAGACTTCCTGCCTTCACCATCATCATCAGTTCTGACTAATGTTCTCAGACTGGGCGGATGCCTCTGAGCCTTTTGCTTCTGCTCCGAGCCCTCTGTGAGGCAGGCGCCACCGCTGTGGTGTGAAGTGTGTAGAGACATTTTTGGCAGCCACGCGTTACTTCTGGGAACATTCTTCCAGGGC
>JAQZBX010022350.1:11650-31726 GCA_029593785.1 Cabassous unicinctus
CCCCCCCCCCCCGCAAAACTCTCCAAGGACTGTTATGCTCTCTAAAGCTGGGCAACCATTGGCTACAGGAATGGGTAGCCTAGCTGAGCTACCACTCAAGTGGAGTTACTTAACCAAGGGTCATGCATCTAGTATGTGGAAAGAGCCAGGGTTTGAACCAAGTTAATATGCTTTAAGTCCCATCCTAACTGTACTCCACTCTGCTGTGAGTATTCCCTATACAGGCCAGATTTGCCTTATGCCTCTGAGTCTTTGCATGTGTGGCTGCTGCCATCAGGAATGGCCATTCTCCCAGTCTCCAATTAGAAAGTTCTTATTTAGCATTCAAAACCCATCTCCAGTATCACCTCCTCTAGGAGGCCATCTCTGATTTCATCCCCGTTCCTTCCCTGGAAAAACAAATAATCATGGCCTTTTGTTGGTGTTACTGTCTTTTCAAATGGACATATTCTGATCTCAGACTTTACCAAGCCTTCAAGACAATAGACACAAATATTCCAAAGAGAGGTGCAAAACCACTATGCAGGACTTGCAAAGGAGGTGGTCAAAAAACCAGTTTTGCCTCTACCAACCCTTCACTTCCATCAAAGGTATAAAGCATTTGGGAGTTTAGTGTCTGACTCATATCTGAGTAATCTAAAGAGTAAGACGCTGGCTGAAGTGCCTGGAGCAACGGAATAGAGTCTTTGCTCCCACTCCAAGGAGGTCAAAGCTGCATGTTTCCAGTGGACCAGACGTGGGCAAGCTGGTGTGGAGTTGCCCGAGATTCTGCCTTAGAGATCACCAGGAGGAGAAAGGTGAGCTCAGCCAAAGGCAGCTGGCAGTGGGCCCCTTCATGCTGGGACTGTGGAATGAGACAAAATGCAGCAGAAATAAATGCATTAGCCACATCAAAGGAATTACAGGAGCGTGACTGCCAGAGACAGGGGTGTCCGAAGGACCCCCAAAAAGTAACCATGAGAAAAATACATGTGCCTGGCCAAAGGAACCTAAAGCCAGGTTGGTAACAGACAAGCATAACCTTCCCTGCTCCTGCCCTCTTCCTTCTTTGCTTTTCCCAGTTTCCAGCCCTAGAAAGGGTCAGTTGAATGAGCAAAGAGTCACAGAGGAGCTAACAGTTCCTGAGCCCCACCATGAAGCACGTGCCACACGAGGCACTTGACATATGTTATCTCACGTGGTTCTCCTCTTTCACAGATGGGGAAACGGAGGCACAGAGGGGTGATGTCATTTGTCCCGAGGCTGCCACGGTACACAGGTGACTATACCTGAGACTACACATCCCAAGTTTGTGGTCTATACCAGTGCACCGCCAAAAAGCTCCTGGGGAGGTAATTGGAACAATCAAGTAAGAGATTCTAGACCATACACAGATATGGTTGTCATGGACCTTCTGGAGCATCTGATAAAAGCGATGGGCCTCTTCCCCAGAAAAATGCTGATATGCACACACACTTTTGTACATAGATAAAATCTCCTGAACTGGAGAGCTGATAGCAGATGGGCTCCAAAGTAATCTTCTGCTCCCTGCCTACGATTCAGATTCCCGGCTAACGGGACGGTTGTGGAAGGTTGTGGAAGGCCAGTCACATGCCCATTCATTAGCTTACTTAAACCTCCCAAGGGCCTTGAGTTTTTACTCCCATTTTACAGAAACGGAGGTTGAGAGGGTTGAAACTCTGCACCCTGGTTCATACTGTGACTCAGTCGTGCAACCTTGATTCCAGCCCTTCTGTCCGATTTAAAGATTTCCTCCAGACACCTGGGAAGTCAGAACTGGTGATATATAGGCCAGGAAGATAACTACAGAGGAGGTGAACGATGAAGATGGTTCATCATTTTTATGGTTGGCTGCACTGGCACTTAGTGCCCCTGATAGCTTCTGGCATGTTATTCTTCACAAACGCTTGCCATAGTGAGAGGGGCTTGGCTGATGACTGCCTAGAGGGTGTTGTTCTATTACATTGTTAAAATCATTGAGCATCACAAACAGGCCTACTCTGTCCCCTTTTACCCCTGCTCCCAATAGCTGGGAATGTCAATATGGTGCCTCCCAGGGGCAAAGAGTACATCAGAAAATCAAAGAACTCTCTAAGGGAGGGAGTCTGGGGGTGGTGGAGGGGGCAGGAAGGTCCTTCTTCCTCTCGGCCTTCTGTGTCTTCCTGCTCTGAGTGGGGGGACCTGAGCCCCTCTTCTCATTTCCAGTTCTCCTTATCCTTGCCTTGACCTCTCTTTTTCTTCTTTGTCAAACATGGGCCACACAAATATTTATTGAGCACCTACTATGTATCAAATCCTAGGCTAGTGCTTATATCAATGACCAAGTGCTTATTACTGGTCCGGCAGACTTCCCAACACTCTGTATGCATTATCTGACTTACTCCTCAAGCAGCCCTATGAAGCAGGGACTATTATCATCCCCATTTTACAGATGACAATGGGGACATCGAAACTTTCAATAACTCCCCTAAAAGCCATGCAGCTAGCAAATACTGCTTTGGGATGGATATATATTATTTCACATAACTCTCACAGCAACCCTATGGGAAGTGATCCCAACAAGCCTCCTCCATTTTACAAATAAGTGAACCAAGGCTCAAAGACATAAGGACTCAAGTCGAAGACTGCAGACCTGCCTTGTTCATGCCATGGCTACTCAAGTAGACAGTGAGGGGGTCAGATTGGGCTTTGTCACTGGGGCGGGACACTTTCAAAGGTTATCAGCTCTTACAAGGTGGCACAATGTAGTCTGGGGAAGCTCTGCCATCTGCTACCCGTGACTGTCATTATGGGCGCATCACGGCCTCTCTGAGTCTTAAATCACTCCTGGGTCACGTGGGGATTCATGGTTCCCTCCATGCCAGGCTGCTCTGGGTAATAATATGTGTCAAAAGCATGGGACCTAGTAAGTCCTTCATAAAGACTCATTCCCTGCCTCCCTCTCCTTTTCTTCCTTCTCCCGACCCCAGGCTCCAGCATTTCTTATAAGCCCCACAGAGTCATCGTGCTCAGATAACTGCAGGCATGAGCCCAGCCCTGAGTTCAGCGAGTGATTTCACCTTCAGCACAACAGAAACAAATTGGGGGCACTGCCTTCCACCCACATGTCCAGTTTAGCCCCCAACTAGATCGGGCCAGGGCCATCAAAAACCCAGCAAGTACCTGTTGGAAGCCTCTGGAACAGAAAGCAACAGCGTGGGATCCCAGCGGAAGTTCCCGTCCAGGAAACGCCTGCGGCGTTGCTTCAAGTATTGTCTTTCCCCTCAGGCACAAGTTGTTCATTGCGGAATCCAGGAGAAACCTTCCTTCTGCTCATGTATTTTCCCTTTGGTTCCCAAACACATCAGTTTCATTCGTCACAAGCATTCTCCCTTTTGCCTGCAATACCCTTCCTGCTTCTCCCACTCTTTGACCTACCTCAGTCCTCATCCCACAGGGCTCCAGGATGTTCCCCAGCTTGAAGCTGGAATAGGGCTTCCCGTTACCCTGTTGTCCTTTCTCCTAACACCCTGTGCTCTTCCCTCCTCATATTGCAATTACCTAATTGCAATGACATGTTCATCTGCTTGGTCATATGTATACAATCTGTTTCATCCACTGGACCAGTGCTCCTCAAAGTGCTGGGCCGTGACATGAGACGGAGCCTGTACCAGAAAGTCAATCTTCACCTGTTCCCTTCCCTGAGAAAGCCTTGTTTTACAAAGCAAAAGTCAGCTGAACCAAACAAGGTGCATGGTGATGTTGTCGTGCATCCTGGCAGCGGATCCTTTCCTCCTGGAGGACCAGAAGCAAACAAATGAGCAGCTCCTGGAATGGCTGGCTGGAATCTTCAGGCTGCACTTTGGGTAGGGCTGTACTCTACCATGACCTGTTATGGTTGGTAAGGGCACCGTCATCAGAGCTCTACCACCTGGGTTCAAATTCCAGCTTTGCTCTTTACGAGGTGACTGTGGGCAGACTACTTTCTCCTCTGTAAAATGGGCAGAGTGATATTATCTTCCTCATAGACTTGTTAGGAGTCCTAAGTGAGTCGTCATGTGGGAAGTGCTTAGGACAGATAAGCACTTAGAAGGTAAGAGCGGGAACGCCTTCCCCCACTTGCGGGATGCCTGGCAAGCCGTTGATGCTCAGTTAGTGCATGTTGAATAAATAATGGAGTAAATGAGTGCTTTGCTGCCTCAGACCTACCAAAATACAGCCTGCAATCTCAGGTTCTTGCAGTGGTGTTGATCTAGGTCTTTCTTTCTTTCTTTTTTTTTTAAAGATTTATTTATTTTTATTTATTTATGCCCCCCTTGCTGCTTGTGTTTTTCTGTGTCCATTCGCTGTGTGTTTCTCCCGTGTCTGCTTATCTCCCCCTTGCTGTGAGGTCCTGCTGCATCAGCCCACCGCGCTGCGCAGGCCAGCCTGCTCTCACAAGGAGGCCCCGGGAAGCGAACCCAGGGCCTCCCATATGGTAAACGGGAGCGCTATCCATTGAGCCACACCCGCTTCCCTAGGTCTTACTGAAGACTCTGGTTATACAACCCAGAAACCTCAGATTCCTTGGATCGCTCTATTTATGTTGTAGGAAATCATTCTCTTGAATGGGATTAATAATAGCACCTACCCTATAGGGTAGCTGTGATTAATGACTCGAAACACGTAATCCAGCCTGACACTTGGTAAAGGCTCAGTAAATATTACCTGCTATTATTACTATTGTTGTTGCTGTTACTTTCTGAATTTTTCAAAGGGACACTGTTTGTTCCTTTTTCATCTTCTCCACAATGCCTCAGAATGCTCTTTCTGAAGCACAAATGTAATCAATCCAGTGCCCGGCTCCCCAAAGCCCTTAGGGCAAAGTCCGATGAAAATAATATGTCTCCTTGCTTAGGTGCATAATGTGTGACAAATATTTGTATTTATGCACATCATGTTCTTTAATCCTCATAGAAATCCTGAGAGGTAGATAATATTATTAATTCTACTTTATAAACAAGAAGACAGGCTTAATAAGGTTAAAGTAAGCTCCCAAACACAGCATGGAAGGTCCTTATAGAGCTGACCCCAACCTCTTCAGCTCTCCTTCCCAAGAATGCTCATATTTCACTGTATTTTTTGCCATCTCTGGTTTTGGGATGCTCTTTCAAGTTTCCACGCTTTCACCGATGCTGTCACTTCTGCCAAAAAAAAAATGTCCTCTCCCTCTTCTTTATCTAGAAAATTCATATTTATTGTTGAAACGCCAACCTATAGATCTTCTTGGGAGAGTGTAGTGGCTTGAGTTATATACCCTAAATGGAGACATGGTCTTGGTCTTGAGTTGCATTCCTGTGGATTGAACCCCTTGTAAAGAAGACCTCTTAAAGATATTATTTTTATTTAAGGTGTGGCCCACCTGAATGAAGTTAGGTTTTATTATGGATTTCTGGAGTCATTTATAAGCAGAAGAAATTCTGGAAAAGGGAGAGAAAGCCACAGGGAGGAGCCAGAAGTTGGAAGCCAGCAGGAACCTGGAAGAGAAAGGAGAAGATGTGCCCATGTGATCGACAACCAAGGGACCCCAAGGTTTGCCAGCCACCCAGAACACCATCAGCTCTGGAAGGAAACAAGCCTTCCAGCCACCCAAACCGAAAGACAATCAATTCCTGTTCTTGAAGCCAAGCCTTTGTGTGGTATTTGTCATAGCAGCCCTGGCAAACCAAGACAGAAAGCTTCCTTGGTCTTCTTCTCCTAAACCAGGTTTATTATTTTCTTCTCAGGGCATCTGGTCTTGTGATTATTATACCACATTGTAGCCATGTGTTTCCTGGTCTGAGAGTTCCTCCAAGAGAGGGACCACGTGCTGATTTTCTTTGTATCCCCAGTACCAAGCAAAGTGACAGGCATGTAAAAGGGATAAGAAAAAGGATTGATGAATAAATGAATTAATGGACCCCTCACCATTTACACTCGAGACACAGAGATGTCATATGATGGCAAGAACATCACTCAATTCTTGAAATAAAAAAATACAGCTGAATTCATTACTCATTACAGTAAGGGAGAGCTGTGTTGGTCAGGCAAAGTCTCAGAGCAGAGCAGACACTGATCTTATTCAGGGCTTTTGGAAAGCAGGGAGTCCAGGGATTGGCAGACTTTCAGAGGCCAAAGTAGGTTGATATCATTTGTTGAAATGTAGTTACTTGAGTTTAATTATTCTTCGTTGGTTGGCACTCAAATGCATTGTTTTCTGGAGTGAGTTAAGCCCTGTTTATCTGACTTCTAGAAGCGAGGGCTGACCCTGACTCGCTGGCTTGCAAAAGCATATTCACCAAGGCAAATTGGTGTTGATCAATTGAAGAAGTTTGAATCCTGTTCCTATGGTTATTGTTACCACAGCTACAGAACAACCTGTTTTTTATTAAATATCTACAAAATGCAAAGCTCTGTTCCAGGCACCGGTGGCAAGGGTGAAAAAACAGATAAGGTTCCTTCCTACATTCACAGGATTTGCATTCTAGAGGGGAGAGACCATCAACAAATCCAAAAATCAATGAACAAAGAGAATATTAAAATAAAGATGTGTTAGAAAGGAAATGAAATATGTGATAAAAAGTGAAACCTGGAGGAAGGCAATCTTTGACAATGGTGACAGAAGGTCCTTCTGGGAATGTGGCATTTGAGCTGACACCCAGTGGCAGGAAGGGCTTGTATTGTGGGATCTTACTGGAGAACATTCCAAGAAGAAGGAGCAGCAGGTGCGAAGACATGAGGAGTGAGTGGGCCTGGTGTTTCCAGAACAGAAAGAATGCCATTGTGACTCGGAGGCTGTGAGCATGAGGTTGGTGTGATAATTAGGCTAAAGTGTCAACTCAGCCAGGTAATTGAGTCCAGGTGTTTGGTCCAGCAAGCACTGTGCTAATTGTAATACAAGAACATTTATGGACTTTAGTCACCAGTGAGTTTACTGGGTGGATGGCTGATTACATCTGCATCAATCAGGGAGATTGCATCAGCAAAGGGTGATGCTTTTATCCAATCAGTTGAATACCTTAAAAGGGGAAGTGATTTCAACATTTGGAGAGAATTCCCCAGCTCATCTTTGGACAGCCAACTTCTCCCAGAAACTCATCAAGGACCTTTCATTGGACTTTCATCGGAGCCCCTGGTTTGCAGCCTGCCTGTGGAACCTGGACTTGTGCATCCCCACGGTTGCATGAGAGACTCTTATAAAATCTCATACTATTGACAGATATCTCCTGTTGATTCTGTTTCCCTAGAGAACCCTGACTAATACAGTTGGGGATACAAGATGAGGATGATGTGGTAAAGGCTGAACTTCCAGGCTGTGCTAAGGAGTTTGAGTTGTAACCAGATGCAACGAGAAAACATTTTTTCTTAAGTTGTATTTCAGAGAGCACAACTACCTTGGCCATGAAATCTGGATCTGTACTAAAAGATGTGTGTGATCTCAAGCATCCTTCTCGCATCCTGAGGCTTGGCATATAAAGTTTTCATTGCTAGGAGAGTAGTCTCTGAGTCTGAGTTCCTGCGTGCCACTCAACCGTGGGTAGGTGGAAATTGATCTAATTATATTCAGAAACAATGGAGCACTTTTACTGATCTCCACGGTGACTACCTTAATTACCAGCATCCTTTGTATCATATATTCCATGATCAGATTCTCCCTGGGACCTGTCACTTGTGGTGGGAAGTTAATGCTTTTTGGGCTGTGTGTTGATAAACCTTTATCTTGTTAATCTTTTGAGTCCCAGGGAGGGGCCATGGATGAAGGGCTGTGGCGTTGGCTTCAGAATGGTGAATAGAGCAAAGATTTTGGACTCTGACAGTCTTGAGTTCAGATCCAGGTTTTTCTGTTTTTAAATTGTGTGACCCAGAACAATTTATGTACACCTCTGTACTTCAATGGCCTCATGAATGCATGCAAAGTATCTAAGAGAGTATCTAAGAGCACATTGTAGGTGCTCAATAAATGCTATTTCTCTCCTTCTCTTCTCCTTTTTCCCTTCCCCACTCTTACTAGAATAATATATGTTGTTCTGTTCTGTTCTTAATATGCTGGCCTATTAATATGGACCCTGAATATTTGTTTCCCACAACAAGGCTTTTTAAAATAGATTAGATAAATAATTTCTACACTTGACTTAACTCAAAGTTCAGTGGGAAAAGCATCACTCCAAAGGAATGGGCCATTCATTTTGTTATTGAGTTTGTGCCTAGCCTCATAATGACAAAAGTAACAACTTACATTTGCTGTGAATTTGCTATGTGCTAGACATTTCACAAATATCTCATTTAATCCCTCTAAGCTGAAGAGGTAGGCATTCTTCCCATTTTACAGATGAAGCAACTGAGGAGCAGAGAAAGGATGTGACCTGCCCAACATCATAAAGCTGGGGCTAAGCCCAGATTCCTCATTCCTCAGCACTCTCTTCATCTCCACTCCTGAGGGACCTGTGGGATGCAGCCACGTAGCTCTCAGGGTAACCACTGTGCAAAAGATCTTCATGAGACACTCAGCTTTCTCCTGCTCCTGGCTCAATCAGCTAACCAAGAAATTGTATTGACTAACTAGGAAATAAGAAATCAAGTTACTTTGTAAGAACTAACCCTTTGATGATATAACACTTGGGAATAGTGCGAGATTTATTGAAAGTCTTTTTTAAAATTTTCTTTCTTTTTTAAAAATCATCTGCATAATTCCATTGTTTTGGTGGAGAATATGCTTATGAGTTCACCAAAAAATGTATTCTCCTGCATGGGTGAAAATACCTTTCAGCCAACGCTGAGGCTGCCCACCCCCCAAGACAGGGCTCCGGAGGGTCACAATCACATGTACCCATTCCTTCTTCTTCTCTTTGCCCTTTTCCACCCCCTCCCCATATAGGTATAGCTGAAAGGCATAACATCTTTTAATTTACCGTCACTACTGTTCTGATTAAGCACATTAAGTGAAATATAAAATATTCAAAAGGATTTGTATTTTTACTCCAGCCAGGACTAAGATTCAGAGATAGCTGATCTATCAGCTTTGCCATCCTCGTATCAGCTCACTTAATCCTCCTGGTTCCCAATTTCCTTATCTGCAGAGGTGATGTCAACACCATGGCTGCCGAGAGAAATCACGGACTGATGGACAAGGAGTTCATCACTGCAAATGACCACAGGAAAGTCATAAGTTGACCCCAGCCCTTTGACCCATTTTGTCCTCGTCTTCCCTCACCTTGGAGGGTATGAGTACTTAGCAACTTTTTATTCCATCTCCATTCAATGTGCAATTGTTTCTAAACAAATTTATTGCGTCATTAAGCTTTCTCCCTGAAACTTTGGCTTATAAATTCAAAATGCAAGCTTTTTGGGTATTGATATATTCCCCTCAATGTCTGGTTCTTTGCACACAATTTCCATCGCTTGGGAAAATATTGATAGCAAAAGCAGAGGTTCTGTTAACCAAAAAGAAGTTAGCCAGTAGTAAAAGTTCTCCTTTACCTAATGCTTCTTATGTGCCAGGCACGCAACAATATTCCTCAAGCCCTATAAGATAAATGCTGGTATTATTTTATCCCTATTTTTAAAAAGAGGAAGCTGAGGTTCAGAAAGGTTCAGCAACTTGCCTGAATCCTCAGTTTTAGTAAGTTGTGTAACTAGGATTTATTCCAGGTCTGCTGAACTTCACAGCTGTGATCTATCCACAGCGTTCATTATCACAACTGCTGCGTAGACTGCGAGCATGTGGTTCATAAGAGGGAGCGGCAGGGAAGAGTTGCTCCTGGTCAAGTGTCAAACACTTGCAAATATCTGTCTCACAGCAGTGCTGGGATACCTTTAGCTCTGTTTTACAGTCAAGGAAACTGGGGCTCAGAGAATGGAGTTACTTGCCAAGTTACTTGTCAAGTGACCTGGGAGCACTGCTGGGACTTGAACTCCAGTTGGTCTGACACTTAACTACACTCTTCTAATTTATCCAGAGCAGCAGTTCTCAAAGTGGGATACCTGGAGCAGGAGCATCAGCATTACCTGGGAACTTGTTAGAAAAGCAAATTTTGGGACCCTCTCTCCAGACCTACTTATCTGAGGTCAGACCTTGCAATCTGTATTTTAACAAGCCTTCCTGGTGATTCTGATGCCTCCTTACATTTGTGAACCCTCTGATCTAATCATGTATAAGCTCCTGTCCAAGAATGCTCATTGAATTTTGCATGCAATTATAATAACCCAAAAGATGAACCAAAAAACAATGTGACTAGCTTCTCAGCACAAATCGCATTGGGAAAGGACTGTTTTTACTTAACTGTGATTCACAATTAATGAAACATTCACCAAGGGAGTAGAATAAATACATAGGTCAGGTTATAGGGGCAGATCCAATTTCCATGCTACTGATGATTCTCCCTCCAGAGCTCTATTTGGCTGGCTCCATCTAACTCAAGATGGGCTTCCCTAGAAAACCATCTCCAAAGTCACATTCGTATTAGCAAAATAAAGGTGAGAAGGAGAGCTGTAATTATGCTAATCAGTTTCTTAGACGTGAGATTTTTTTGAGTCTCTGACCTGTTTGCCACCTGTGACCTAACTCTTGGCTGGTCATTGAATAAAATGTATTTGGCATCTTCCACTTGCTGAGAACTTGTACCTCCACTAACACTCTAGTATGGATGACAAGTAGACAGAGAATTACAAGACAATGTGGACAGATAGAGGAAATACAAGGCCAGGCTTTGGAAAGATGAGAACCCAGAAGTGTACCTGTTTGACAGAGAGAGTTGAGGAGGGCTTCCTGAAGGAGGTGGCATTGTTGGGTTATGAGAGATGAACAGGAGTTTCTGTGGTAGAGACTGCTACTGCTCACCAATAACCATTGTCTCCCCTTCTTCCTGGGCTCACGGCTGGATAATACTACCCAATCTCCCTACAGTGAGGGGGCTCAGCAGATTGAGCTCTAGGTGGTGGGATGTGGATAGAAGTGGTGAGAGTGGTCCTCATTCCATTCTCTTCCCTTAGCAGAAGGCAGACTCCAAGTTGGAAGGAGTCTGGGTCCCTGAACGACTGCCTGCAGTCTAATACCTGGTGCCCTTCCACCAACCTTCTTTGGAAAGGGAGGTACAAAAGAAACTTGCATTAAGCCTCTGACATTCTGGGTGTTTGTTATTGCACTTCTACTAAAGGCATAAACCTTCCCAGACAATTAAGGCAAGGAAGAACATTGCAGGCAAAGAGAACGATTTGGGCAAAGGCACTGGGAAAGAGCAAATTTTAGGGAAGTGAAAGTAGTTCAGGGTGATCATTAGACCATCTGGTCAACAAACACTTATTGGCAAAATTTGTGCAGCTCCCTACAGTGACCCCTGACCTTACTGAGCTCACAGCCACCTGCTGTATAGAGTCCAATGCAGAGAGGCCTGCAACGGAAGACTGGGTATGGTACTGTGGGAAAGTAGAGAGGGAGGTGAGCATTTCTGCTTACGTAGAGAAGGTGGAATCAGAGACCGTATCCCCAGATCTGGACAGGAGTTGAAATTATGAGAAGGCACTATATCATTCAGGAAAGAAGCATAGGGCAGGGGAGAGAAGAGTGGCAAAATTGTAACTCTTGGGAAAAATAGAATATCATTATATATAAATATAAAATATTATATGTGTATATATATGCATATATGTATATATGTATACATGTGTATATATGTGTGTATACAAGTGTGTATAACCAGAAAGTAAAGTAAAATTGACCATTAAGTACATTATTTCTGTATGTACATATACACGTATATTTTCTCTTTCTTTGTAAAGAAAAATTGCTAGCCTGAACTCTGTATTAAGGTGCAATTTGTGCTTTTTTTTTTTTTGTTAGTATAACCACTTATCTTAGTTATATCTATCTAAGTCAACAACATGAAGATCTGCTGCATTTTCCTCTTTTTCTTAAAACAACTTTATTGAGGTATAATTTACATACCGTAAAATTCACCCATTTTAAGTGCACAACTCAGTGACTTGTAGTAAATTTACAGTGTTCACAACCATCGCCACAATCCACTTTTAGAACTTTTCTATCATTCCAAAAAGAAACTTTGTGCCCATTGGCACTCACTCTCCATTCCCACCCCAACCCCTGGAAACCATGAATCTGCTTTCCATGTCCACAGATTTACCTATTCTGGACATTTCAAATAAATGGAATCATACAATATGTGGCCTTTTGCTTCTAGCTTTTTTCCCCTGAGTATAACGTTTTTGATGTTCATCCATGTGCTGGCATGTATTTTGTTCCCTTTATTGCTGCTAAAATTACATTGTGTAGATGTACCATATTTTGATGAACTGTTGACCAGTCGACAGGCATTTGGTTGTGTCTACCTTTGGGTTGTTGTGAATGGTTCTGCTTTAAACACTATTGTGCAAGTCTCTATGTGAATGTATGCCTTCCTTTCTCTTTGGCACATTTTAAAAAATGGTGGCTTCGTTTCCATTGTCTGGATGTACCATATGGTATTTAAACCTTTTTTATATTTTTGGATGTAACTTTGTTTCTTTATCTGTTTTTGGTAGTTAGAAGAATGCTACCACAAATATACTCATGGTATCATTTTGTACTGTTATTTCTGTAGCATCAAAACATGAAAAAAAAAAAAAAGAGAGCGAGAGAGAGAAAGCCATGAGGTATGCACATTTAAAAATTTCACCAGCCCTAACAAATTCCCAAATGCCAACATTTAGGGCCCAGAAAGAGGAAGGGGATATTCTGCCACGGAGTGAGGGAAAGAGTGGCACACACATGTTCAGGACAGAAAATAGAGGTGGGTGAAAGCTGTTTCCCAGACCTGTCCTTCAGGAGCTGAGCTCTGAGGTTGAGGCAAGGACCAACAAACCTTGCTGCTGTAAATGCGAACCGGTGGCCTACACATCCCCAAGGGGACCAGTCTTTGGGAGTCTAAGAGCAAAACAAATTGGAAACAAAACTCCTTGGAAGTAAGAGCAAGGACCTTTGACTTCTTCCACCAGGTCCTGAGCGCCCCCACCAAGCCAGCTGCCAGCATTCCTGGATTCGGAGCTCGATTCATACCCAGGCCCCAGTGGCATTGTGGGGATTTTCAAAAACAAAAAACCTTGATGATTTGTGGTGTTTCAGAAAGAGATGGGATCAGAGCCTTGCTTTGGGCCATCCGCGGGTTGGAACTATGGTCCCATCTCTTTCTGAGATGCCATTAACCATCAAGGTTGTAGGTTCTAGAAAAGCTTCAGCTGAGGTATCTCCTCAGACCCTCCACCTACCCTTTCTCAGCCAGTTCGCAGCTTTCTCTCTAAAAGAGGATGAAATCTTCCCAGCAGAATTAAACCTTTCTTTTGACACAAAAACCCTATCCTTCTGGTTCAAGATTGAGTCCAAAAATAAAAAACAAAAACAAAAATAAATACCTAGTACAATTCATTCAATATTACCAACAAGCTCACATCTCAAACTTGTCCTTCTAGAGAATGAAATGAGAAAAAGCCCTGGCCCAAAGGAATGATTTGTCTGCTTATAAGGAGTGGAGGAATATTCTGTTTTCACAGCCCAAAGTGCTGGTTTCCACTATATGTGTGTGTGTGTGTATTTTTTTTTTTTTTTTTTTTTTTTTTTTTGAGATATGAGGGGCTGGGGATTGAACCCAATTGAACCCGGGACTTCATATGTGGGAAGCTGACAGTCAACCACTGAGCCACACCAGCTTCCCTGAGTTGGTTTTTTCATTTGTTTTGCTTGTGTTTTTTTTCTGTTTTTTCAGGAAGCACCGGGAACCAAACCCAGGACCTCCCATGTGGGAGGTGGGTGCACAACTGCTTGAGCCAATTCTCTTCCCTCCATTATATTGATAACCATAATTGCTGCTCCTTATTTAATACATGCTGGGTGCCAGGCACTATGCTAAACCCTTTGAAAGCATGATCATTCTAATTCTTTCAGTAATTCTGAGATACAGGTAAGATAAACCCTTTACAAAGCAGGAAATTGAGGCTAAGAGAGGAGAAGTGACTTGCCCAAGGACACACAGATAATAAGTGGTGGAATTTGTTTGAGAATTTCAAGGGAATTTCCAAGAATCAGATGTAATGCCTCAAGTTAGTCATTGTAAGACTCCTTCTCACTCTTTGTCAAGGCCATTTTTTTTTTTTTAAAGACTTATTTATTTTATTTATTTATCCCCCCCTTGCTGCTTGTGTTGCTGTGTCCATTCGCTGCGTGTCTTCTCTGTGTCTGCTTATCTCCCCCTTGCTGTGAGATCTTGCCGCATCAGCCCACGGCGCCGCGCGAGCCGGCCTGCCCTCACAAGGAAGCCCTGGGAAGCGAACCTGGGGCCTCCCATATGGAACGGGGGCTCTATCCACTGAGCCACACCCGCTTCCCTCAAGGCCATTTTTGGTGCTCAAGAATAATGCTGAGGGAAGGGGCCCATGAGGAGTAAGCTTGGCAGCTTGATCAAGAGAAAGAAAAGGGACTTCCGGGAAGATGGCAGACTAGTAAGACACGGGAATCTCTTCTCCAGAAAAATAGCTAGAGGACAGGCTGAAAGATCTTCTAGGGTTTAGCACAGCAGGTGAAGGCTGCACACCACCCAGAGGAGAGAAGGACAAAAGAGGGAAATCGTGACTACAGAACTGTGAGTTGGAACCAGCAGCGGCTGCTACTGCCGGCACCCTCTCCCACACTCCTTAGAATTCTCGGGCCTCTGGGCCTGTGACTACAGACAAAGGGGACTCCAGGGATCTACCACTCCAGGGAAGGGGAGAGAGAGGGACACAGCCTAAGGCTGACTCAGGTTCTGACCCGCAAATTGGGCTGTGCAGCCCCCCACGGACCCTTCCACACGGTGGTTTGTCCTGGGAGCCTATGAAGGACTGGAGAAATCCGACCCTCGCAATCTCCCTCTCTTCTAGCCTGGACTAATTGTTGAGGACTCCAGAGGAGAGGGGAGAGAGAGCCTGGGGCTGACTCGGCTTTTGACTCCCAGGTTTGATCTGCCCTGTTCCAAGAGCCCTTCCAGGCCAGGTGGGGCTGCGCCATTGTTTGCCTTGGAGCCTGCAAGGGGCTAAAGATATACAAACCTCCCAATTTCCTCCTCTACTAACAGGGACTGATTGTTGAGGACTCAGAGGGGAGAAGAAATATTTCCTAGCTGGGAAAAGGGAGGTGGCTGCCAGAGAAGACTGGAGAACTGTCTCAGAAAGTTTGAATTACGAGGTTCTTAGCCCCCAGAAAGGAAGCTCTATCACATTGATCTGGTCTGGGTCACAACATATACACTCCAACCAGGCATTGAATTGAGAGCTGCCAAAGAGCACCATCTCCTGGCAGACCAAGGAAGTGTATATAAGAAAATTAAAAATAAATAGGAGAGGCTTTTCCTGGCCTCTATACTCTTCCTGCCCAAGGCCCTAGGAAGTGACTTTACAACCAATTACTGGGTCCAGTGCCCAGTTTTGAGCAACCAGCAGGACAATCCTAACAATCCAGGTTGAGCCAAAAATCAAAGAGCTGTGGTAACTCACAGCCTCCTGCCACGAAATCCCTATAAAAGAGAAAGAGATTGAGCATCTGAGTAAACGACATCCTAACCAGAAGCCTAAACACCAGCAAAAAATTACAAGCCATACTAAGCAAATAGAAGACATGGCCCCAAAAAAAGGAATACATCAAAGTCCCAGAAGAGATGCAGAATTTGAGAGAACTAATCAGCAAGATGGGCACAAATTTCCAAAATCAAATTAATAAGATGAAAGACAATACAGTTAAAGAGATAAATGACATCAAGAAGACATTGAGCAAACACAAAGAAGAATTTGAAATCCTGAACAAAAAGTAACGGAGTTCATGGGAGTGAAATACACAATAGGTGAGGTAAAAAACACATTTGAGGCATACAACAGCAGACTCAAAATGATAGAAGAAAGAATAAATGATATCGAAGACAGAGCAGCTAACATTGAAGAGAGAAGAGAACAGAGAGAGAAAAGAATGGAAAAAATTGAGCAGGGGCTCAGAGAGTTGAATGACATCACAAAATGCAACAAAATACATGTCATGGGAGTTCCAGAAGGAGAAGAGAAGGGAAAGGGGGCAGAAAGAGTATTTGAGGAAATAATCGCTGAAAATTTCCCAACACTCATGAAAGAAATGAACTTACATGTCCAAGAAGCACACCGTACCCCAATCAGAATAAATCCAAATAGACCTACGCCAAGACACATACTACACAGAATGTCAAATGTCAAAGATAAAGAGAAAATTCTCAGAGCAGCAAGAGAGAAGCAAATGATCACATACAAAGGACATCCAGTAAGACTTAGTGCAGATTTCTCTTCAGAAACCATGGAGGTGAGCAGACAGTGGTATGATACAATTAGGAAACTGAAAGACAAAAACTGCCACCTGAGAATTCTTTATACAGCAAAACTGTCCTTCAAATATGAAGGTGAGTATAAAATATACATAAACAAACAGAAAATAAGAGAGTTTGCAAAAAAGAATCCACCTTTGCAGGAAATATTAAAAGAAGCCTTAGAACCTGAAAGAAAAAGACAGGAGAGAGAGGCTTAGAGGAGAGTATAGAAGAAAGAATAGCAGAAAGGATTACGAAAAGAGTAAAAAGAGAGACAAAAAAAAAGATGACATATGAAAACCAAAGACTAAAATGGAGGAAGTAAATAGTGCATTTACAGTAATATCATTGAATGTGAATGGATTAAACTCCCCAACCAAAAGATACAGTCTGATAGAGTGGATAAAAAATCATGAGCCATCCATATGCTGCTTACAAGAAACTCACCTCAGACCCAGGGAAACAAACCAGCTGAAAGTGAAAGGTTGGAAAAAGATACTCCACGCGAACAGTAACCAGAAAAGAGCAGGGGTAGCTATACTAATATCAGAAAAAACAGACTTTAAATGCAAAAAAGTTATAAGAGATACAGAAGGCCATTCTATATTAATAAAAGGGACGATCCACCAGGAAGATATAACAGTCATAAATATCTATGTACCTAACCAGGGTGTCCCAAAATATATGAGACAAACTTTGGCAAAACTGAAGGGAGAAATAGACATTTCTACAATAATCATTGGAGACTACAACACCCCACTCACATCATTACCTAGAACAACTAGACAGAAGATCAACAAGGAAACAGAGAACTTGAACTATATGATAAACAAGTTAGACCTAACAGACATATACAGAACACTGCATCCAAACTCAGCAGGTTATACATTCTTCTCAAGTGCCCATGGACCTTTCTCCAGGATAGACCACATGTTAGGTCACAATTCAACTCTCAATAAATATAAAAAGATTGAAATTATGCAAAGCACCTTCTCAGATCATAATGGAATGAAACTAGAAATCAATAATAGACAGTAAAAAAGTAAATTTGCAAATGTGTGGAGATTGAACATCACACTCCTAAATAATCGGTGGGTCAAAGAAGAAATTGCAAGTGAAATCAGTAAATATATTGAGACAAATGAAAACGAGAACACAACGTATCAAAACTTATGGGATACAGCGAAGGCAGTCTTGAGAGGGAAATTTATAGCCCTAAATGCCTATATTAAAAAAACAAGAAAGAGCTAAACTCAAATATTTAACTGAACAACTAGAGAAACTAGAAAAAGAACAGCAAACCAATCCCAAAGCAAGCAGAAGGAAAGAAATAACAAAGATTAGAGCAGAAATAAATAAAAATGAGAACAGAAAAACAATAGAGAAAATCAACAAAACCAAAAGCTGGTTCTTTGAGAAGATCAATAAAATTGACAAACCCCTCAGTAGACTAACAAAGAAAAAAAGAAAGAAGATGCAAATAAATACAATCAGAAATGAAAGGGGGGGGGGAGTTACAAATGACCCCACAGAAATAAAAAGAATCATAAGAAGATATTATGAGAAACTATATGCGAAAAAACTAGGCAACCTAGATGAAATGGACAAATTTCTAGAAACACACAACCAAGCTACACTGACGTTACAAGAAAGACAAGAAATTAACAAACCAATCACAATTAAGGAGATTGAATCCATCATCAAAAATCTCCCAGCAAAGAAAAGTCTAGGACCTGATGGCTTCACAGGTGAATTCTACCAAGCATTTCAAAAAGAATTAACACCAATCCTGTTTAAACTCTTCCAAAAAATTGAAGAGGAGGGAAAATTACCCAACACATTTTATGAAGCCAACATCACCCTAATACCAAAGCCAGATAAAGATTCTACAAGAAAAGGAAATTACAGACCAATCTCTCTAATGAACATAGATGCAAAAATTCTCAACAAAATACTTGCAAATCGAATCCAACAACATATCAAAAGACTTATACATCACGACCAAGTGGGATTTATTCCTGGTATGCAAGGCTGGTTCAACATAAGAAAATCAATCAATGTAATACACCACATTAACAAACTGAAGGAAAAAAACCACATGATCATCTCAATAGATGCAGAAAAGGCATTCGACAAAAATCCAGCATCCTTTTTTGATAAAAATACTTCAAAAGATAGGAATAAAAGGAAAATTCCTCAATATGATAAAAGGCATATATGAAAAACCCACAGCCAATATCATACTTAATGGGGAAATGTTGAAAGCTTTCTCTCTAAGATCGGGAAGAAGACAAGGATGCCCTCTGTCACCATTGTTCTTCAACATTGTACTAGAAGTTCTAGCTAGGGCAATTAGACAAGAAAAAAAAAATTAAAGGCATCCAAATAGGAAAAGAGGAAGTAAAACTCTCACTTTTTGCGGATGACATGACCCTGTACTTAGAAAATCCTGAAGTATCCACAACAAAGCTACTTGAACTAATAAATGAGTTCAGCAAAGAGGCAGGATACAAGATCAACCCGCAAAAATCAGTAATGTTTTTGTACACTAGTACTGAACAACCCGAGTCGGAAATCAGGGGGAAAATTCCATTTTCAATAGCAACAAAAAGACTCAAATACCTAGGAGTTAATTTAACCAAAGAAGTACAGGACCTATATGCAGAAAATTACAAAACAAAGCTAAAAAAAATTTAAAAAGACCTAAACAAATGGAAAGACATTCCATGTTCATGGATTGAGAGAATAAATATCATGAAGATGTCAATCTTGCCCAAACTGATTTATAGATTCAATGCAATACCAATCAAAATCCCAACAGCTTGCTTTGCAGAATTAGAGAAAGCAATTACCAAATTCATCTGGAAGGGCAAGTGCACCCGAATAGCCAAAAGCATTCTAAAAAAGAAGAGCAACGTGGGAAGAATTTCACTGCCTAACCTTGAAACATATTACAAATCTACAGTGGTCAAAACAGCATGGTACTGGCATAAAGATAGACACATCAATCAGTGGAATAGAATTGAGAACCCAGAAATATACCCTCACCTATACAGTCAACTGGTCTTTGACAAACCTACCAAGCCCACACTAATGGGAAAAAACAATCTCTTCAACAAATGGTGTTGGGAGAACTAGATATTTATAACCAAAAGAATGAAAGAGGACCCCCATCTTACCCCCTATACAAGAACCAACTCAAAATGGATTGAAGATCTAAATATAAAAGGCAGGACCACAAAACTACTGGAAGAAAATGTAGGGAAACATCTTCAAGACCTTGTAGTAGGTGATGGTTTCTTGGACCTTACAGCCAAAGCACACGCAACTAAAGAAAAAATAGATAAATGGGACCTCAAAATTAAACACTTTTGCACCTCACAGGACTTCATCAGAAGGTTGAAAAGGCAGTCAACTCAATGGGAAAAAATATTTGGAGATCACATATCTGATAAGGGTTTAATATCCAGGATATATAAAGAGATGTTACAGATTTCAAAGAGGAGCCCACTAATAAGGCATCCATCTCTGGGGCTATCCCCACTTATATAGGACCTGGGTGTCTCCAGAGCCCTCAGGAGCCCCTCTGAATGGAGTGACATCCACCCTGGTGTTCTATGAGATCCTACTGAGGTATGCGTAAGCATTACCTCTGGGATGTCCTCCCGACTCTCTTTGAAGTCTCTTAGCCACATAAACTCATTTCTCTTTACTCTTTCCCCCTTTTATTCAAGGT
>JAQZBX010022351.1:0-21230 GCA_029593785.1 Cabassous unicinctus
AAGAAATGAAGGAGGGAGGGGAGGGAGGGAGGGAGGGGAAGGAGGAGGAAAGGAAACTAGAACATAAACTATATGTATTAAACTTCCAAGGTTACTGCAGAAGACAGAAAAATTTTCATGTTGAGAGCATGATACATATTAAACAAAGAAAGAAAAAGAGAAGGAAAAGAAGAAATATTGTGGCAAAAAGAAATATGAAGAGAAGGAAAAAGAACGAAAATGGGTAGGTTAATGAATGGGTGGAGAGACAGATGGGTAGAGACAGACAGAAAGATGGATAGACAGGTAGACAGATAAGTGGAACAAAAGAGGATGGAGAAAGGAAAACTGTGGGGCATGTAGAATATATTTTGAAGCAGTTGCTTAAATGAAGAGTAATTTTAAGATACTTTGCTTTGTAGTACACTATATAAACTATACATAAACCACGTTTATCTCTTCAAAAACATCTATTTTCAAGGCATCTGAATGACCCTGAGTTTGGAGAATACACCAAAAGTCAGAGGCAGGCTCTAAGATTGTCCACCTGTATTGGCAGGATCATTTAGACTCTGTAAAGCTTGGCTATAAAAAAGTTTGTTTGGTTTCATTTAAACTATTAACAGCCCATAAAATTAATGATCAACCCATTTTAAGAAGCACTAGTGTAGAAAAAGACCACTAAGATATCCATAAATGAGAAGAAGAGTATGATTAAAGAAGATGGAGTAACATTAACCATATTCATATTTTTTCCTCTCAGTAACTCTACCTAAACTGTTTAAACATTCACCAGCCTGAAGACAAAGGCCTCAAAGGCCTAACTTGAAAAAACGTATTAAGTACTACTCAGCACCTGACTTTGTAATTCCGATAACTGAGAGGACATTTAATCATCATAAAGATCTTCCGTTACTATAATCATTCTGACACTAGTTTGCAATAACACTTTAATATTTATTTGGTGAAATGAATGGCCATAGTATGTTTTAATGAAATATATTACACATTTTACATATTATTGGACTTCATTTGCTATTTTATTAAATATTTCTATCTATGCTCATGAAGGATAGTCAACCATAATTTTCTTATCTTGAAACATTCTTTTCAGGTTTTGATATCAAGGATACGCTTAAAGTAAAAGAAAATGTTACTTTCTGAAAACTTGAAAGTGTTATTTTCCTCTATATCCTTAAAAAGTTCGTATTGCGTCAGTAGTTCTCTTCCTTAAATGTTTGATAAAATTCACCAGTGAAGAGTTTTCTTTCATTGTATACTGGTCTTCAGATTTTTCCATTTTTTGTATCATATTTGTTTAAGTGTATCTATCAAATAATTTATCCATTTTGTCTAAATTATCAAATTTATTGGCATAAAGATGCTATAGTTCCCCTTTCACCTTTTAGTGTAATCTCATTTTTAATTCCTGATATTGATAATTTTTTCTTTCTCTTTTTCTCTTGAACTGTCGTGCTAACGTTTTACTGATTTTCTTCATTTTTTCCAAAGAACTTGTCTTTGACTTTTTGTTTTGTTGATTTTCTTTATTGTTTGACCATTTTATAATTCGTTGATTTCTGCTCTTATCTTTATATACTATCTTCTTTCTCTGGTTTTAACTCGCTCTTGTTTTTTCAACTTTCTAAAGTTAGAAACTTAGATCATTAATTTTAAACCTTTATCCTTTGCAAATATGTGCACTGAACATTATAAGTTTTCCTTTGAGCACTGATTTAGCTACCCCCCACAAATTTTGCTATGTTGTGTTTTCTTATTCAGTTTGAAATATTTTCTAATTTATTTTGCTATTTATTTTTTAATGTTATTTATAAATGCATCACTTAATATGGTAACCGGTCTCCAAAGATGGGTCCCAACAATTTCTCCCTTCTCTGTACATGCAAGCTGCCCTTCACATCAAGAGATGGATATTATTTATCTTCAACTTGTATCTGGCCTGGCCTTGTTTACTGGCTTTGACTAAAAGAATGCAACAGAAGTGATGATGTGCAGTGCCAGGATGAGTCAATCTAATCTCCTATTGAACTGGGTCTAGATTTGTTGCAGCTTTATTCAAATTCTATTGATTCCAAATATTTCAATGTCAGGATCAAGAATTGTGATTTGAAAACCAGCGACGCTCTAGAAATCTCTCTATGCTTTATAGTCCACCTGACTCTATGGAGTTCACTTTGCACTCCTGTTCTAAGGACTCTCTCCAGTCCACTGTCCTTCCTCTAGCTTTCAGTGGGTCTCGCAATCAGTAAATTGCGGGTGTGCCAGAGGGATTTCTCTCAGCAACCCTGCCCTGCCTCAGGCCCTACACTCTGACTGCACTACTGGTGGCATCCTTTGCCCTCCACTCTGAAAAGGCACTGGGTTCCTCAGGGGAATTTTTCTCCTCCCCTGTCCCCAGCCTTCAGCATGCTGCCTCTGTACTCACAGTGGGCAGGAATTGGAGGGTTGGCATGATCTTCCTCTCTGACTGAGGCTCCTTGGGGGTCTAATCCAGCAATCTAACCCATATGCATTAAAGATTGTTCATCAGAAGATCACCTGGCTTCTTACTCTGTTTTGAGTTGGTTCCTCCTCTGCTATTTCTTCTGGGGTGGGAGCAGCAATGGGTCCTTCTCTGCTAGGCACGGCTTATTGCTTTCTAGAATTTAATTCATTTGTGTTTCTTTAGCTCTTTGATACTGGAGCTTATGGGTTGTTCTATTTTTATGGTGGGAGCAATTGTCTTTTGCAACTTTCTACCTCAAACAGAAAGCAAAAATCCTTTTATTTTAATATATTTAAGGTCTATACCCTATTTACTCAACAGATTATCCAGTCATAAATGATCTCTCAGACCTTGGTCAAACTTCTTTCCCACCCACTAGTCTGTACAGCTGCAGTGACTGATGTCTTTCACCTAGTCTAATGTATAAGCCAGTTCTCACCAGGGCAGCAGATAAATCAGCCACCTCACTGTCTTTCCTATCAGCCTTTGGTTATATGTATGGGGGTGGTATGGCAGCTTTAGGGTTAAAATGTTTATGGCTGACTGACCCACACATTAATATGCCAAAAGTTCTCTAATTACAAGGATCTTCTCTCTCTTTCGCTGATCCCTACCATATTATTTCCATTTATATAATTAATCTGATTTGTTTGTCAGCCAATATTTCAGGGACATGATGGAATTAATGCCATGCCCTGAGCCCCACCCTACTTAGCCAGGATCCTAATGCCACCTAAATTTTCCAGCCACCTGGAGTCTTCCACCTACCCTCCGTGTCCCTCAACCACTAGTCAGCATCCTGCTATGGTAAAGAACTGATCTCGTGCAAACATAATGCTGTCCACATCTGCTTTTAAGTATTACCCACCCACATGTTGCTCCCATATTTCATAAAGATATTGTAAGATTTTTTAAATTACTATATCCCCAGCATAGTGCATGGCTCAAAGTGGTTATTCAATAAATGTTAACTAATATTTAATTAGCGATATTAGTGGTTAATTTTTCTATCTAGATAGAAGGTCAGGGCAGAGTGATGAAGGAAGAGAGCTCAGGGATCAGCTTTGTCCACCACAGTCAGAACCAGCTCCAACTATGAAATGAGTTGTTCCAGTCATGGTCAAGAGAGTGAATTCTCCCCCTTTGTATATGATTCCAAGTTCATATGGTTTGATGGTTAGACATCTGGTTTGAATTCTGATGTTTAGAATTCTAATGTAAAATTAGGGTAAGGTGAGATTGCCAAACGGGAAAGTTCAGAGACAGCTTATGAAATTACCTTCAAAGCCTTGGGAGCTTGGTGATTGGAAGTATGGTTATTGTTATGATTTTTACAATAAATCAGAATAAAACAAAAGGTAGAGTTATCTTCATTATATTCATTTTCACTTAGTACTTTGTATCCATGGAATTAAATACTATAAATCAAACATCACTTTCAAAAAATGTAGCTCCTGTCCTGAAACAACTCATATTCTATAGACATGCTTAGATGTGGAGAAAGAGCCTTAGAGAATGCAGCTGTGCTGCTTAATGCCAACAATAATAAAATAAATGAATGGCATGTGCCAACATTAAAGGGAGCCTCGCTTAAAAATTCAGTTACTTTTAAAGGCTCAATAAGCCTTCTTTTACTGTGACAAATACACAGCTTTTGGGCAGTAGAGCCTTCGTTTTATTTGCTAGATCAAAAAAGAAAAGTATGAGGGGGTTTATAATATCAGCCTTGAATAGTGATTCTGGATAATGTATGAGTAGTTGAGACAATAAATCACATTTTAATGGGATTTGTAATGAAAATGCCATGGAAAGATAATAGTCTAAGGGTCTCTGTCATACTATGTAACTAACTGTAGTAATTATCAGTGATTATTTCCAGAGTCAATGCCCTATAAAAACATGGCATGCAGAAAGAAGTGTGCAGTCCTGATATTATCCTTGGTAATAGGCTGCTATCCAACACCATGTGCCTGGCAGAGGGAGAGCAACTGCATAAATATATAGACAGGATAGAAAGAAAAAAAATAATTCCAGCTTCTAAGCTGTTCTTACCTGTAGCTCTTTTGAGAAATAAATACTTATGCTCTATGGCTTGTCCATATACCTAGTTGCTACTTAAAAAGGAAAAAAAAAAAAAATCATGGCCTGGAAAATGGCCATAGCATAAGTCAAATAAGTTAGACTTGACTAGGGAGATCATTTTTTTTAAGTTTTGCTCTGTTTTTAACCAAAGGGAAATTTTATTTTTCTGACCGTTTTATGGGCACTGTTTTCAGCAAAGATCATCTCCAGCCCCAGCTTATGTTCACTGGAAGCCATTTTTATTTCATTTTACAATCATCAATAAATGAGTAGTGTCTTTTGAATTCCCTTTGTAGCAATGCTGTAATTTCTAAGGATTCCCATTGACTCAATGTGCTCTCAATGGGTCTCTAGTAGTATCTCATTTGGACAATGAAGCTATTATATATTTATTTTGGACTAAAGAATCATGGTATGACAAATCCTACTTGGAATAAAATTTTCAGGAAAGCAGCAGTTAACCTTTTCCTGCAGAAGAAGGCCTGTCGCTGACAATTCTGTATCAGAACTATCATGAAGGCAAACATTGAAGTGTTCAAAAATAGGCAAAAGATTGCTATTTTTGCAAGTCAGTATCAGAGACTATTTGTCAAACAATACAAGTGACCCCTCACTTCACTCTTAATAAGACTCGGTATTAAGGGATGGCAGCCCTAGCAGTCAGGTTGTTGATGTATATATAGGCAATAAACACTAGCCTTTTCACATTGCTCATTCAGTTTACTACTTTTAGTAATTACATTGTTCACTTTCTGTGTATGTTTGCCCTCCTTTTGTGCTATAGTTCTGCAGTGGAAACCCTTAGAAAGAGCACAGCACTGCACAACTAGGGATTAGAATGAAGTATTTCAGGGGTTCTTAAACAGGGGTCCACGGACCCCTAGTTTTCAGGGGATCCGTGAACTTGAATTGAAAAAGATCAACTTATTATCTTTATTTTCTCCGACCTCTAACTAGATAGGAAATCTAGCATTTCCTTCACTTATGAATGTACGCAATAAATAAATTACAATCATATTCATTTCACCTGACTGGCAAAGGGATCCATGGAAGAAAAAAGGTTAAGAAACCCTGAAGTATTTGATTTTCACATTATTTCCCTTTGTATTATTTCCCCGTGTGTTCCAAATATTTATTTTAATGTTTTTTTTTTCACCAGAGTTCTTTGAGAGCAGAAGGTAGTGTCTTATTTCCCAAAATTTAGTAATATAGTTTGACAGATGTTCAATCATATTTCTTCTTCTAAACATGTATAACCCCTTAAATATAATCAAATGAGAAATCACATTTTATTCATAATGAAGCTGACATTTTCAACACTTATTGTGAAATTTTAAAAGACCTATCCCAAGTTTAACTATAAATTTTTAAATCACAACCCCATAGAGCAAACAGGACACATCTATAGCTTATTAGAATACAAAGCCAGTAAGTGTTTTGAGGAAAGTACAAAGAGCTTGTTCTAAAGTAGGAAAGTTCAAAACTAGCCAAGGGGATTAGGATGATATCATGGAGAACATCACATTTGAAACAGGATTTGAAAATGGATAGGATTTCAATGCAATAGTCTCTATTTACTTCTTTTTATATTTTAGATTGTAAAAAGTGATAAAATTGTATAGAGAAAGCCCTGGTGACCCCTCAGAGCTCCCCGCCCCCCCCAAAAAAAAACAACCTGTGCCTTACTTATTTGAATTCCCCTTCTTTCCTCTTGATACCTTCTGAAATTTGAAATCTCTGTCAAGGCAGCTGACCCAGATAGCCAACTAAGCCCCTAATTTATTACATTTGTCCCAATACAAAATAAAGCTTACCTGCTATAGATGGACACGCCCCCATCAAACCAATAGGAGTCAAGCTAATTTACTTTTTATGTCTATAAAAATCATTTGCCATCCCTAGAACTCTGAAGCCAGTTCCCTTCTTGTAAGTGATCTGGCTACCTGTGCTGTCCCGAAGAAAATGTTGTAGTCTGCAAAGTCATCTCTGATTTGTCTTTTGACAAAAGAGTCTAGCATCTTACTGAAATACATAAAACAGGACAACAGTTCTTCTAGGTTATATTTGACCCTCTGCAGATACATCACAGTCTTGTTAAAAATAATGTACACTTGTTCTATTTTCCACATAACAAAATCATAAGATGAAGAGCTAGTATTTCTAATTATTCAGAAACAGTCATGAAATAAGAAAAAGTATCATCAATACCCAAATATATGCATGCACTCTGTCAGCTGCCTTGATAGTTTTCTAAGAACATCCTACTAATCTTTTATGGATTCCCTTACTCATAAAAAGAGAAATCTCTGCCTAAAAGTGCATCTTACTGAAACAAGCCTGAAATAGAAAGATTTGCATGGATGGCCTCAGAGAGAGGTATAGTCTAGCCATGGGCAGAGTGGAAATCTATCATAGTAATACTGCCTCATCTGGTTTCTGCTTCCTGGTCTCACAAAAAACTCCAAGGTTACTGACAACAGCATTTATTTCAGTCCATTTAACATGCCCTTTAAGTTACCATTAGCTAGATGTACAGTAGAAAACACAAATAAAATGTCTACTAGAAGTACAACACAATTACCTCATCCCAGAATATCATATTCTTTTCAAACATAATACCTTGGGGTTCCTAAGAACACAGAACCAGGGATCAGATAATGGCACATCATGCCTTACCTAATCTATCACTCATTCAGCCCAAATGTTTATTAAGCACCAGGTACTGTTCTAGGGATGGAAGATACCATATGAGCCAACTAAACAGAAAACTCCCTCTTGCAGTTTACATTTCCATGGGGGAAGCAGGCAGTAATCAACGCACATCAGTGAAACTAGACTGTGAAGCTGAGGGTATTAAGTGCTACAGAGAAAGGTAAACCAGGGCTGGGTGGCTGGGAGCTTCAGGAAGAGAGAGTCTGTTATTTCATAGATGATGCTTTGGGAAGGTCTCACTGGCAGTTTCCCTCTGTGCTTCAGGCAAAGTGGCAAGGTCCACAGCAGCAGCTCTGGGCAGTTTCAAGTAGCAGCACGGAGGTGGGTGTGGCCAGAGCTTGGTGAAAAGCGGGTAAGTGGGAGTGTATGAGATGGTGTCAGAGAAAGAAAAACAGATAACAACTCCCACTTCCATTTTTATTTTGTTCTTTCTCATTGTATAATCTCACTAGTAGTATATTCTTTTAGATGTGAGGGCAGAATTGGTAATGGGTGTAAGGAACCTACAGATGTGTTCCATTGCTGCTAAAACTTTGGGCTCTGGGCTGCTCTCTTTTCAGCAGCCCCTTTCAAATCCTTGCCTTCTAGGCCCTCCCCCTGTCGTGGTCTTGGGTGTGCAATCCCAGAACAATACGAACTCCGATATGTGAATGCCCTCTGTCTTTGGAAACCAGCCAGACTAACCAACCCATAGAGTGAAAGAAAAGAATTGGATGGTATAAATTTTAAAGGGGGGCTAACCCAGGACGAAATGGAGAAAGAATTCAAAAGCCTCAAGTGGATGGTGGTTCCGCTATTTGAAAAGCCACTAGCTACAAAGAGTCAGAATCCTACCCTTCTGCTCCCAACTCAGGGAGAATGCTGTTCCATCCTCATAGCCAGGCAGTCAAGGGGAACGGGAAAGCAAGAGCGACATCAGAATTTCTTTATATAAAATAGATACAAAATTAAAAATATATATATATATAATAAAAGAGACACAAAAGATTCTATAAATAATTTTTAATACAGATGGAAATGCAAATTTTGTTCTCTATCATCACAATTGTTTTAAACATTGAAACCCATGTGTAGATTGGTCATATAGCTTCAAACTTGTTTACACTAATACTCAAATCAAGAGTAGCAAAAAACTCCTGTATAAAAACATTTGTATAAAATGAATTACACATGGATTAAGACCCAAATGTTAAAAAAAAATTAAGCATGATAAAAATATATAAAGAGATATTAAAATGTGAAGTATGATAAAATCGAGGTTTGTAAGGCTTTCCCAAGTAAGATTCAAATTCTTAACTGTGTAAAAATTCAAATTTCTGATCACAAAAGACTGTGTTAACAAAATTAAAGGACAAGCAACAGAGTGTAAGAAAATATTTGCAACATCTGTAGCAATAGCAAGATAAGGAGTCAAAATATTTGTGAAGAATTCCTACAAATTAAACCACCCATAAAAATGGTAAGGAGCAAAACAAATGAAGATACAGTATCAGAAATACAAGTGCATAGATGCTCAACATCTAGTAATTCAGAAAATATGACAAGAAACAAATTTTCAGACACACTGACTAGCAAAAATTAGGTTTGATATTATTGAGTGTTGGCAAGGTTGCAGAAAAATGGGCACTCCTTATGGAAATGTAGATTGTACAGAGCTTTTGAAGGATCATTTGATAGTGTCTATCAAAATATAAAATGTGCATCTTCCTTGACCCAGCAATTAAATATCCATGTATCTTAATCTAAGGCAATGCTAGCACATCAAACAAAGAGACATATATAAGGATATCAATGCAGTATTGCTCATAATGGTAATAAAATGGAAATAACCTAAATGTCAATTCATAGGAAGATGGGTAAGTAAACTACAGTGCATCCATATTCCGTATACTATGTGGCAGTTAAAAAGAATTAGAGAAATCTCTTTATACCAGCAGTTTTCAACTGGCAATGTTTGGAGCCATTTTTGGTTTCCACAACTGCTGGGGACAAGAGTACTATTGACATCTAGCAGGTAGAGGCACAGGATGTTCTAAACATCCTAAATGCACAGGACAGCTCCTTGCTACAAAAAAATTATCTAGCCTCGAATGCCAAGAGTGCCGAGGCTGAGAAACCTTGCCTTATGCCAACATAAAAAGAGCTCCAAGGCACCATGTTAAGTGAAAAAATCAAGCTAGACAACAAAACAAAATCAAAACCTAAAAATCCATACATTTTATTTGTATGTAAATATTGTTCATTTACCTGGAAGGATAAATACTAACGGTGTTTTACCTCTGGTGAAAAGTAGGACTGAATACAAAGGAAGGATGACAGACTCTACATTTTATATTTTTCTGTACAGTTTGAAATTTTCCTACCAATGAATTTTTAATGTATAGTGTAATTAAAAGAATAAAATTAAAATGTACAACCATGTATCCCAGTCATTCTAAGAGTATGTAACGTAAGTTCTACTTTCTCTCCTGAGCTTTGGAACTTCTGATAAACCATTCCCTAGTCTAGTATTTTACAGTCTGAAAAGTAGTGATGATATTAATATTTGGAACAATTTTTTCAGTAATGATCATGATTTTAAAATATTTTGAATTCCCTAGAATACAGTTGCCATGTAAGAATATAGTAAAAATAAAATTATCTGTTGGTACCTATTCTAACTCACTGAGAAAAGTTAAATGCAAGAAGCAAGCAAAAGTCATTGAACTAGTTTCATTTCTCCACTGAGATGAATAGAGTGAGTGGGGAAAAAAAATCTATACTTCTAGACAACTGTCCTGAATTCCAGATTGCTGGTACTATGAAGTTATTGACAAAAATTTTTATGGCAGACGCTCCCTCCCTGCCCTCTGCTGCTTCTCTTCTCCCTTCCAATTACCTTCTAACACAGCCACTGGCCAAGCTTCTGTACTTGCAGGCTTCAAAAGATTTAATGTTATAACATACAACAAGCACTGGAGCACTGTGATTGAGCCATATCTGCCTAAAGTCTACAGAGAATTGATCATCTATCTCTTTTTTTCCCTTTATATTTCCGATATATGACTGACTCTTACTTGACAGGGAGAAATAAAAGGAAAACAAATATAAAATGGGCACATCCCTAGAAGCTCTATGGGACTTGTTCTCACCCTTGCCCAATTATTTCATTCCTCCCATTTAAAAATTTAGTATACTTGCCCTTGGCATGATTTAAAATGTAATATAATTTATATATTTTTATTGTAACACTTACTCAAGTGACTTCTAAGCATCTCCAAATGCTACTCTCATGCAATAAATTAAAGGAATGTATAGTAAAAATATCTTTCAGAGTTAGGAGATCAAAGTTCAGGCCCTAACTAGTTGGGGACTGCAAAATAAATTATTTAAATTCTCTGTGACCTACTTGTTATTCTAAGAGGTGTTGTACTGAGTATTTGCCAAGGTAAGTCTAGCTCTAAAATTCTATATTTTACTACAACCCAGGCTAAATTTCTCTCTCCACCTATCTCATGTCTGAACATGACTAGAGAAAAATGAACCGTGCTACTTTAAATTCATGATCATCAATTTGAATTGGGCCCTTCATGCTGTCTAAAAACTGTATCATGCATCATGTCCATTCACTCTCTCTGCTCCCCTAGATGACTATTTCAATCCTTTCCCCATTTTTCATCAAGCATTTTCTCTCTCTCCTTCCCTGCCTCTCTTCCGCTCTCTCTCCCCCTCCCCCTCTCCCCCTCTCTCTCCTGATATCTTTGCTCCTTATTTCACTCAGAAATTGAAAGAATCAGAAGATAACTTCCACAGGCTCCCACAGCCCCCATCTTACCACCTTCCTGCATCTGCCTTTATATTCTACTTAGACTCCTTCAACAAGGATGAACTGTCTCCACTCCTGCCTAAGGCCAATCTCTGCACTTGTGTCCTAGAATCCTGCATTGTCTTACTCATGGACATGGCTTCAGCAAGTATCCCCTCTCTGCTTCATCATTAATGTTTCCTCGCAGGTGGGCTATTCCCAACTTACTTACAAACTTGCTTTTATTTCTTCAATGTGAAAAAGATAAGTTCACTCTAAAATTCCAATTCTTTCTTATATTTCCTATCCCACTTCCCTGCTTCAGTTTTTCTGCTTAGCACCTACCTCCATCTAACATACCATACATCTTACTTACCTTATTTTTAGCCTTCCTTCTCCCACTAGAATGCAAGCTCGCTGAAGGCAGGGCTTTTTGTCTTTGTTGTTGGTTTTCATTGCTCAATTCCCTGTGACCAGCATAGTGTCTTATAAATAGTGGATATTTGGTTATTTGGTTAATATTTTCCATTATATTAAATATATTAATTATATTTTCCAAAAACTAATAAACTTAATATACCCTTAATTCAAAGTCTGCTGTGTTGATATTTTTGAGCACGAGCTTTTCTGTCTTTAGGAACAGTACTGTTCAAGTCTGCAGTTAGAGACCATGAGATGCTACAGAGGTGAAGGAGGACTCCTATGTGCTCATGGAGCTGACATTCTTATTGAGCTACTTCAGACAAGCAACTTTGAGCAGCTCAGAGTCATCCTGCAGCACTGAAAGAGAGAAAGAAATCCTCACCTCAGGAAATGTACAATGAAATCAGAAGGTTCAAACCTATGTTCTTAAAATGGCATTTGGAGAGTTTCTGAGCAGCCTGTCAATGGGTTCAAATGATGCCATATAAACTGAGGCTCTATAAAATGGGATGTAAGTGTACAGGTTGGCATTGGACCAGATTTCGAATCCTAACTTAAGAAATTACCAGCTTGATGATCCAGAGCATGTTAATTAACTTTTCTAAACTCCAGTCTCTTTTTTTTAGTTTCCTCATTCCTAAAGTAAATACCATGCAATGGGTTGGCTTAAACAATGGGAATTTATTGGCTCATAGTTTTAAGACTAGGAGAAGTCCATAATCAAGGCATCATCAAGGGGACGCTTTCTCCCAGAAGACTGAGGCATTGTGGGACTAGCTGCCAGCAATAGTGGATCCTGGGCCCTTCTGTCACATGACAGCATCTCCTGGCCTCTCCCTTCTCTTCCCAGTTTTGTTGACCGTACGCTTCTGGCTGCTCACTCTGTTACTTTTTTTCTCTCTGTGACTTTCTCTATAAGGCCTTCAGCAATAGAATTAAGACCCATCCTGGGCCATACCTTATCTGAACTTCATCAAAAGTCCCATTTACAAGGGTTCACACCCATAGGCATGGATAAGTTTAAGAACATAGTTTTCTGGGATACATAGCTCCAAACCACCACATAAAATAGTAATAATAGGAATAATAATAGGTTTATAATGCCCATGCTGTATGGCTTTTCTAAGAATTAAAGAAGTGAAAGTATATGGATGTCTGAGACATAAGAAGTCAATAAACAGTAGAAATTAATATTACCCTTATTATCATTTATACAAAAAGATTTATAATTCATTTTACTTTGATTAACAAAGATAATATGTTTTAAATAATAAATCTGTTGTTTTTTTTTCATTCCCCATCAATGTTTTCCCTGTTCCTTCTCATTCATTGAAGCAATGGTATTTATCACCTTGATGCCATAGTTCAACCTTGATTAATAAACTAGATTTTTGAGGCCATAGGAAAAGTTAGCCTTGAAAGATAGGCTTTGTTGATTTTGGAAATTATTTTCTAAACTCAAAATTTTCTGTTGACATTCCAAATGCCAAGGTTGGCAAACTCAGATCACCGAGGTTGACAAACTTGACCATAGTGTTGGAAAGGGGTGGAGATATAAGGGAATTTCCTCTTGGCTAAAAGTGGGGGAAAAGTCCTTCTTGTTCAGAGAAGGAGCAGTGTAAAGAAGGGTTACAAAGACCTACAGATCTGAATCTGACATCAGGATCAAAAGGGACAATAGAAAATCCTCAGATTATTTAAAGGGGAAGCCAAGTACCATTTGGAACTCTGGGAGGCAACCTCTCAAGTCAGCCTATGTCCATCAGGGTTGACTCTGATGGAATAAAATGACTGATGGATGCTTAGACAAAGAGAGAGAAGACCTGAAACAGAGCCCTGAAGTTTTCAGGACTATTTGTGACATGTAAAGAATCCAGAAGTTTCCTCAGAGGGAACTGTAAAAATTAGCTAATGCTGCTTGCTGGCTGATGTGTCTGCCTGGTGGAATAGCAAGGTGAGAGGAAAAGTGATCCTAAAGATGAGCTGGGGATCAAATGGGAGCCACAGCCAAACCTCAGGGATCCACAGCATCAGCAAAAGCAGAGGTGGGGAATTAAGAAGTCATCAGGAGCAGTCCAACTATTTGGAGCTCTTCCCACTGCACCGTTGGTGCCGAGACACTGTTTGTGCTACTGCTAGTTGCAGCAGTAGCAGAAATGTGGGTAAAAGAGGCAGTGAGGCAGATATCACTGCCTACAAACAAGCAGAACAAGGTGCCTCACTTGGTAGACCAGAACCTCCTCCCTAGCCACTGCAAGTCTCCTCCTGTGCCTACCTGCCTTTGAGGCAGGCTAGTAGATTAGGAATCACTAGGCAGATCTGGAACCTGGCAGGAAGCCCATGTGGTCACAAATACCACACAAGATGGCTGCTGGAAGACCCTTGTGAGAACTCCCATTCGAAATGAGGTTTCTTCCGGAAGCCAGAAGAAGCCCCAGATATTCTCCAGGGGGTCTTATCATTGGGCCCTCCTGGGGGATTGAGGGGTGGGGTAATCAATCAAAACAGCAAACACCTGGGACTCCTCCCCTGTCATTAGCAAAGGGGCGGAATAATTAATGGTTAAAAGACAAGGACCAAAGCCAAATGACCCCTTGTTCTTGCCTTTTTCCCCTGCCTGGAACAGCAAGCAAGTAAATTTTGGGCATTTTGTAATCTGTAACGGGGAATTATAGTCTGTAAATCAGCCCTCTTTATCTCTTTTCAGACCCTTTCCTCTGTACCTGGGACCCATAATCTGTTATTTTCTCCCATTTCTCTTCTCTCAGTTCCTTAATAAATTACTGGCCTAACTAAACTGGCTTGCACTTAAAATTCATTTTTTGTAGCTTAGCCAAGAATCTAGAGAAAATCCGGCAACACCTTCTTAGGAAGAATGAGAGGGAGGTGTGCCACTTGAGAGAAAAGAAACAGCCCTGACAGGGAGTTTGAACTTGGAGCAGAGTGAGTATTTACTTAAAAGGAGCTGTTTTAGCCAGAAGAAATTTACTATGTAAGTTTCCACTCCTCCCTTTTTACATTTTAGACTCTATTTTTTTGTAATATAGAAAGCATAAATGTGAAGGACCCTCTAACAACCTACTGAAAACACCATTTTATAGCACAGTGTGTCCATCTAGCTCCCTGGCAGCAGGTCCCTGGATGAGGTGTGTGAAATGCAGACCTGTAGAACCATCCCCCTGCACAGTCTGAGGGTGGAGGGGCTCTGGCAGGGAATGTACCAGAAGGAAAGTCTTCAGCATGTACATTTCAAGATGAGCCATTGAACCTTGGCTTCTATGTCATGCTTATTAAATATTAGTTCATTTTCTTGGCTGCTTTATCCAGAGAAGTACAGAAAATGTAAAAAGAGGACACAAAAGATTCTATTCCTCCTTATTAAAATAAATATATATATTTTTAATACACCCTTCAAGATCCCAAGTGTAATTGGGCATATTGCTTGATTTATATGCTCCTAACATCCTTTAGAATATATCTATGGCTGTAAGTAGATGCAGATGCTGAAATTAACATTTTTTTTGTTAACTCCTCAAGGCATTTTTAGGAAAAGTGCACACAGCTTGTAAAAATCCAATAAATTATATAGAAACTTAACTTAATTTGTGTTACAGCTTCAACTGAGGAAGACATAAACTGCTCTTGAATTTAGATCTCCCTCTTATCACCAACTGAATAAATATTTGACTTACTAAAACAGACAAGGCACATTTTCAGAATGTTTTTATGTTCTAACAATCCCTCGTTATTTGGATAAAGAATTAGATCTTGACCAAGATTGATAAGAAGCTTATAAACTACCTTATTAATATGAAAATAATGATAACTTATAGGCAGATGTCAGCCACATGTCTACAGAAATCAGTTTTTCTGATTTCATTCTATAAGGAGATCTATTTGCCCTCTAGGCACCTCTATGCACAGAATCTTGCCTGCAATTGTCAGCAGAAATTTCTTCATTTCACTTAATTACGTTTGAAAGCATCTGGGAGTGTAAATAAGTATTTTACAAAAATGAACAAAGATATATAATGATTGAACACAATATATATCATAGAATAATAGTTGCATACAGTTTAAAATTCAACAAATTCATTTGTAATCAAGATAAGCCTGGACCTCACTAGATCTCCCTGCTCTCCTCCAGCAGATGCCTGGAATCAGACTTGATATGTCATATCTCAACATACACACACAATCACACATCTTCAAATTTATAAATAATGTTAATCTTACTGCAGTGTCCACATGGAAATGATAAAGAGGGTTCCAATGTATCCTGCTCATCATAAATGCTCTTCATTTACCCCCAAACTTGTCTTCCAATTCAGATACCTCAAACTCTTCTCCCCATTTCTTGCTTCCTATCTTCTCCCAGACCTCCCTTTCAGTGCACTTTCTTTAAATTGAACAATTTGGTTGTTTCTCAGCATCCACAGCTTGTATCCTCACTCACCACCTATCTCAGCAAAACACTTATCTCGCCTCAAGGTCCACCCTTGTGGTAGATTGAATGATATACCTCAACAAAAGACATGTTCTTAATCTTAATCTGTGTTCCTGTGGGTTTGAATCCATTTGTATATAGGACCTTTTGAAGATGTTATTATTTGTTATGGTGTAGCCAAGTGAATTAGGGTGAGTCTTAATCTGTATGACTGGAGACCTTATAAAAAGAAAACCCTGGAAGCCAGTCGGAGATGGCTACACAGGAACCAGAAGTCAGTAGAAACCAGAAAAGCAGACATGGCTGGGGTTGTGGGGGAGGGAGGGCCATGTGACAGGAAGCAGAGGTGCAAGCCAAGGAACCCCAGAATTGCGGCAAGCCAGCCCTAGAATGCTACAGACCCCTGGGGGGAAACATGGCCTTCCTGATGCCTTGATTTTGAACTTCTAGCCTCTGAAACCTTGAGACACTAAAATGCTAGTTGTTTCAGCCAACCGGTGTGTGGTATTTGTCATAGCAACCTGGCAAACCAAAACAACCCTTGTAAGAATGAGGGAGAATTTGAATAACAAATGCTTTTTTTACTGATACAGAAGCATAAGCCTCACTTGCCCCTCAAATACACGCACCCTCTCACTCACCTACAGAACATTACAATTTGGTCCCAGGAGCAGCATCCAATTCCTCCTTACTGGGGATTCAGGGAAGACAAAGGAAATGACTGGGCACTATTCAGGTTGGGATTCTCTTCCCCTTTAATTGTCTAATTCTGTTTCATCTGCAGACCTTGCCTGCATCCAACACTGTTAATATCTTGCACAAATACCTATTGGAATGATCACTTCTTTATGTCAGAGTTTTCAATACAATTCACAAATAAGTTTCAGCCTTCTGCTACAAATGTCCAAATCCTTAATTTCAACAGTCTTACCCAACTTAATTTCTGTGGCAGTTGTTTTCTTCCAAAGTGCCCTGCAAAGTTCTGGCTGCAAGTGTTTATTGCCTGAGAAAAATTCTTTCAGCTCTACATAATCCCCATTGTGAGCCTCTGTTTTACTTTTTACTGTGTTACATCCCTTAACTGCTGTAAGCTGTGTCAGTAGAAGGATTTTCATTTTTCTGTTGCTTTGGTAGAATTTTCAGGTTGCATTCATACAGGAAAATATTCCTCTCCTTGATCAGTAAACATCTCTATGAAATATTCTACTTACCAGCAATAAATAATCCCTAGAAGTAATCATTTAGGGTGTTTCTCTTTAGCTATTTCATTCACTTATTCCTGGAATAATGAGACCATAAAAGTAACTGGTATTATTCCATGGGTCAGAGGAGAGCCTCCTCCCAGAAGTCCAAGCCTGTCATCCTAAATATCCAAGGCTGCCTCCATTTGGTTCAAAGTGAATATGCACACAAAGGAATTTAAACCATGTAGATAAATACTGATATTTCTCCCCCTAAATATAAAAGCATAGCTACAGGTGCTAGGCTAATTCTAGTTATTGCTCTAAAACTAATAGTCATTGGTGAGAGATTCTCTAATCTGAGTGCTTTGTTGTTTCTCCACAAGACCTAACACTTTAAGACGAATTCTTACAATTTTGGAAGTTTGGAACTGACGTACGCCAGGATTCACAACATCTGTGAACCCTCAAACTACTGGAAACATACATTTATTCATGCCCTACAAATGCCTTATGCTGTAGGACCCAAACAAAAGCAGGCTACTGATCATGGGCCCATTAGAACTTAAAGATCCATTTAAGCCTTGTCTTGGAGACAACCCAAGTTGGCTGTGTCCCTGAGTATACCTCATTTCTCCCATCCCCAAATTTTTTCACTGCTAGGTCATCATTAATATTATAATTGCCAATCATTCAACATGTTTTTTTAATCAAGTTCTTCAAGTTGTATTGAAAAAGTAACTGAAATGAATTTTTAATGTATGTTTCAAAAATACTTTTGAATTATTTCATTTACAAACTTGGCTCAAACAGGCTTGTTTCAAAAGATGTAGAAGAATTTCAGTAGTTTCTGATTCAGTGACTTTTAGCCCTTAAGTTATCAAAGTCACACAATTTTCCCTATCGAAGAGTTCACCTGCCAAAACAGTATGATCCTAATTTTTCCCTTCCTTGTCCAGGATAAAGTCTTAAAATATTAAACCATCGTTCAATTTACATAAATACAAACATGTACTTAAGCAAAATACAATAGCATAAAATGTACAGTTGTGGTAAAGCTTGAGGCTGATTTGCAGCATGAACATAGAAGTTTTTTGTCCTAAATCCTTTTTGTTAACATCAATGTCAGTTATGACCATAAAAGCGCCATTAAAGTGAACTCTATAAAAGGGTCATTAAAGTGTACTCAATGGGCAGACATGTCAGAACAAGAGTGACATATTTTACTCATCTCCCTGCCCAGTAGCCCTTCTCAGAAATCTAAAGACAGCACCTTCATGATTAAAAATTTACTCCAAAATGTTTGTTTACTCTCCCAGGGGCAAGCACAAGGATATAATCCTTAGTCCAAAGAGAACTAAGGATTATATCCATGCATATTTTTATATGACCAAGTATCTACAAATAAATAAAATCCTGCTGGAATTCGAAGAACTTAAATAGCGCACATTAAAAAATGTGTTTTTTTAAATGTTTTTAATAAAAATCAATATAAAAATGTAAGGATCAATATAAGAATAAGAAGAATTAGTTTACTTAATAGTATATGCTCATTTTGCACCATCTGATCATACAGGCAATAATTAAGCTATAAGTAAAGGTAGATATTTTCAGGTTTGTAGAACTCATTGTTTCAGTCTGTCTTTAGGCCATTTCAGCAACATGTGACAGGCACATATGCAAACACAGCAAATATTCCAGGATGGAAAGAAGGAGAAGGAACATGTTTATCCTTATTAATAGGAAAAATTTCTTCTTTCTCACTTTTTCAGAATACACAAAAATGTTTCATTTCTTTTTTTCATAACATTTGTTGCTAAATTTTTAAAGCAACATCATCATATAAAATTTAGGAAAATATGGAGAATTTTTTAAAAGGCAGAGACATTATTTATGATCTTATCATAAAATAACCAAGGGCTTTAAAGACAGACAGAGCTGGATTAAAATTCTGGATTCTACCTGTCACCTAGTAGATGTGTAACTTTAGGAAAATTACAATCTTCTCTATGTTTTATTTTACTCATATGCAAAATGAGAGTACCAACCAATTTTTAGGTATCATTCTTAAGTGAAAATTCAAAACCTGATCCTCCTCTATATTAAAATCAGTTATTTGCATTTGCATTCTCTGGCACCATAACATAGTGATTCATAGGAGAAAATGGACATCCCAATGCAAACACTTTATTGCTGGCATTTACTGCCCCAAACTATAATCCCTAAATCATATGTGAAAGCTGTTACCACAACAAGCAATGCTACTCTCTAACCCTCCAGATGTCAGTGCACCTGACTGGAACGGAGCCCAATAAGTGGAGAAAAATGCCCAAGACAGATCCTAGAAGCCTGGGGCTCCAAACTCATTGGATCTTTTACTTCCGCTTTGGGACAGAATGGCCTCTTTTTAGAATTCCTTGGGGCAAAAATGATTGGAACTCAAGGCTCTGACAAAGACTGCTCCATTTAGTCTGGGCAAAGCAGTTTAAGAGAGCCTTCAGGTGTTAAGGGACAGATGCTCTACCCAGGGCTACAGACGGAGCCAATCATTTTTTGGTATATTAATGCCTAAACCTCCTTGGCCAGTTCCAACTTCAGGACTTACCAGTCTCAACAACAGCAGTCATTGCAACATTTCAAAAGAAACACACTCCTACAATCTATTAAATTCATTACATTTATATATGTAACTCCCACCAATACACAATTTACCTGCCTTCAAATTGTTTACCTAGGATTTTCAGCTTCAAAATGATCTCCTTAAACTATTCACTCAAAGAATCAGTCCTTGAGAGTGGGATTTTCTGGTTTCCCAAAGACAATGTAATTGGGCTCCTATGAGGATTAACCGGGATAAGGCCCTTAGTGCTAAGTCCAGAGCCTCGAGTATAGTGAGAACTTAATGCATCAAAAAAATATACGGTAGAAAACATTAGCGCTTTGACACATTGCCTTATGCCTACAACATTATGAGCCACAACATTATTACCTATACAGTTGGTTTCTTGTTATTGCTGTTTTGTTCTGTTTTGTGTTTTTTTTACAGCAAGAAATTTTCTTGTGCATCTAAAACATCTTAAAAATATTTTTAAAGTCTATCTAGTAGTCCACTAATGTAAAGGTCACAGTTTTTCTAACAATGTCTTTTTTTGCTAGAGACTTTGGTCATTCTAGATTTTTTTATATAAATAATACTGCAGTGAACATTTATTTAGAGAAATATTTATCTGTAAATTTTTTTTCTACATCTTCAATTATTTTCTTTCAATTTCTACTTTAATATATTTTACTTGTAAGATTTTTTAAAACCCACATAATGCCAAAGAAAAATGAAATGAAAACGTATGTACTATATTTCTTTGGAAGGCTAACTTGTGTCCTATTAACTCAGTAAATTGCCAACTAGGAAAATAACTCAAAATTTTTTATTTCATTTTGTGGAATAAAGGACATGCTCAATTTAATAAGATTTTGTTTAAGCAAGATTATGACTTTATAGCCACTGATTTGAATTAGAATATACTTTATGCAACAAAACACTGGAATGACATTTTTCTCTGGCATCATAGAGAATGAGGTGTTTTGTCAAATTATTTGGAGACAGGGTCAGGTCAACATAGCCTTCCTCATAAGAAAAAATGTTTGTTTTTATGCCATTTAAGATATTATGCTAGTTGACAGCAGAATGAAATCCAAGCCTATAAATTCCCTAGCCACAGGCCTGTATCAGCAAGCAGGCTCCAGAGTCTATCTATAACTATACTTGCACTCACCCATAGTTTCTCCTGTTGATCTGGATGCAGGTATAACAAAAAATTATGTTCCTTCCGCTTCTGATATCTCAGCCACAGATCTAGTAAGACTAGAAGGAAAGGTACAATTTTGTAGATGCTGCTTAGAAGAAAAAATTTTTAAAACTTGTCATAATTTGAGTCTTATATAGTTTGAGTAACACCAAAGTCCATAATGCAACTATGGAAATAAACAACAACCATTTATTCAGAGAGAAATTAATTTATGCCATATGTAACCTAATGAATAGTAATCTAATTTAAATGTGTATGAATAGTTTTGAGAAGTCTTTTAAGAAGAAGAAAGGTAAATTGAAACAGGAGA
>JAQZBX010022351.1:21330-31737 GCA_029593785.1 Cabassous unicinctus
AAAAAAAAAAAAAAAATGGAAATAAGTACATTTGAAGAAATTATCTATCAAAATATTTTAATTACCCATCATATTTATTGAGAACTTATATGCATGTTTAACAATATGCTAAGCATTAAGGTCTCGGGAAGTTTAAAACATACTGTGAAAGTCAATTATTTCACCAGCAATATGATTATAAACTTGAGCATTGTACATTTTAAGATATATATGTTTAATCATATCAGTTTTAGATTAAAGTCTTTCCCTTCCTCAATAACTTACTAAAAATATATATGTGAATTAGAATAATGGCCTTGATGTCATGTTTTAGAATCTCTAATCTCAAAACAATTGTCAACCAGAGTGAAAACTTCCAACTATTTCAAGTTTTCTGACAGAATTAGGGTCAAGGAGAGTATTGATAAATAATATTTTAAAAAATGAAATGGGGTGAAAAAACTGGGGGTGGGGGGGGAGGTCTTTGCCCCATTAAGAAAAAACAATTCTATCTGAAGTAACCTGTAATTTGAGAGGACAGAGTTTGAGTTCCTTCAGGGAATTCAAGGCACATTAAGCAAATGAGGATTTCTGAGGACCTGGTTTGTAGTTACATCGCCAAAGTGTGATGGAGTAAAGAGAAGATAACAAAGACATGGCCCTTACTCTTAAGAAGCTCTCAATCTAATAAAACAGAAAAGGTTGTATAAGCTTAGAGAAAGGGCAAAAGTTTAGAGAAAGCAGCCAAAGAAATTCCAGTTCAACCTTAAAGAATGAGCATTATTTTCGGAGATGAAAAGAAAAAGGTGAGAAAGCCAGACAGGAGAAATGGAAGGAGAAGTACTTAGGGAGGAGGATGAACAAGACCAGTTCAGAGAGCAGATAAAATCAATACGACGTGAGCCAGTACCTCAGGTGTGAGGGATGGAGGCCAACATGCTAAACTCCATGATGGAAAGGCGCAAGCAACAGGAAGAGAGGAGGCAGAAAGGGCAGAAGAGGGTAGAGGAGGACTGACAGAATGCATGTATGTGGGAGTGGATATCCCAGTAAACTGAAATTTGAGAGCCCTCCTTCAAAGATTGGAATGTGAATGAGACACCCGCCCCTCCACCATAATGCTCAATGTTTATCTGGCAAGGGAGATACTGTGATCACAAAGTTGGTTTTCCCAGGGCTAGGCTTATCCATTGCACTCTGGGTGTGCTAACCCCTGCGATTTCCCCAAACATGGGAAACTCTACTGCATATTTGTGGAAATGGGGGACTGCGTTCACACTCTCCCTTTTAAAAAACAAAAACAAACAAAAAATACACATAATGCTCAAGCTCCTACTTTCATTCAGTGTTTTTCCACATTTTCTGAGTCACCTAAATATTTATTAAATGTCTAAATAACCAGATTTCTAACCAAATAAATGAGAAATCCAGTACCTTTCCTCTAGGCTGACTGCTCCCTATTACTATCCCAACATGCCCAGGAATCCTCTGAAAATACTTACTGATATCTAAAACCAAGAATTTGTACCTCTTATCTCTGAAGGCAGAGTTCAAATGTGTCCCTTAAGGCTGGATAATGACACAAGTCCTATTGGAAACCATTTGTTCCTGTCTGAGGAGCTGCCAACTGTAGCTATTGCCAAAACCTGAGCCTTCAGTTCACAGCTGAAATCTAGACTTTCCGATGATAACCTCTTTTTATCATTCTGCCCCTCACTCCTGATCTGTACAACCTTCAATATGAAAGTGAGGAGACTGTTCCCCTCTCCTATCCAGTGCTACACAAACAGGGCTATTCCAGTCAAAGTTGGGCTGGGATTTTCCCCATCACTCAGACAGCCACTTCCCCAGGTTACAAGTCTGTCAATAACTGGCTGAGTTGGGACAGATTTATTGACTGTCAATTCATAAACATCAACCTACCTTACCCTTTGAACACTGGGCTAGGCACAAGGACAGTCCCACCCTTGACTGTTACTTCTACCAAAATTGTGACTTTAGAAGAACTCTTGGCTTCCCTGAACCCAGTACATGCCCACAATCTCCCATGTCTACCCCAACAGTATCAACAACTATTTTTATCTCAGAGATAAGAAGTTGCAGAATTCCCTCCACTTCAACATAAACCACCAAAGGGACCCGAACTCCTCATGTAAATTTACTCACTTTTCCAAGTGTCCTTCAGTTTCCATATCTCAATGGTTTCATAAAAAAATGAATGAATTCCACTTCACAAGACACTTGACATAGTTAGGAAGAGATAAATATTTAGATTGGCAGCTAGATAATAGAAAGCAAGGTAGAGACAGACACAGAAACTCGAGGTCTTAGATGGTTATTATAGTGATTCTTACACTGTTATGTTAAATTTGTTTCAACAAGTAGGATTTAAGGCTAAGTGTAACTAGTATAGTGCCTATATAAAGAGGCTACAATTGATTACAGCAATAATATGTTGAATAAAAACATTTCTTTAGCTTCATAAAAAAAAAACAACTAGCATTTACCTCTCAAATATTCCCAAATGGATTTTTTAATAAATCTGATGTATTTTAAAGTATGTTATTCCTCAGCCTTAATAAATGGATATTTTCAATTATGATAAAGCATTACAAAATATTGAGTACTTATTTGCTAATCTTCTCAGAACAATGACAATTTAAGAAATATGACACAGCCATGTTTTCCTAGATTAGAGTAAAAATAAAGGAAGCAATTCAAAGAGTGAAGAAAAATGGCAAACCTTCATATTTGAAACAGAATTATATACTTTTAAAATAAAGATAAAAGTGGGTGGAGACCTACATAATGAGCAGAAACGTGTTGGACTCCCATCCTGGGGAAGCCCACTCAAATAGAGGGGCAGGAGTCTCTCAAAAGCATGGCAGTGCCCAATAAGGGAGGACAGACCAGTGTGTCAAGCCCTCAGTGTTGTTGCAAGTAACTATGAATCTGGTCCTGCAAAGAGTGAAGCCTGGTGGTTGCCGTGGGTCCCAAGGGAGGGGGAGGGAGGAATAGAATAGATGGAACAGGCAGCATTTTGAGGGTGATGGAAGTGTTCTACATGATTTTGCAATGATGGATACAGGCCATGTTAAGTTTCATCAAAATTTATAAGTGTATGGTCCAAAATGTAAACCATAATGTAAACCATTGACCATAGAAGGTAGCTATGTTTCAATATTTGTACATCAGTTGTAACAAATATACCATCCACACATAAAATGTTATTAATACAGGAAGGGGGAAAACGGGGAGGATGTTCGATAAATGGGAGTCCTCTATATTCTGTATGTGACTTTGCTATGACCTAAAACTTCTTTGAGGACAAAATGAAAAAAGTAAAACACTGAGAGAATAAATGGAAGAAAATGTCACTGTACATACAGGACAACAATCTTACAGTGATGAAAGGCAAAATGTCAAAAAAAATTTTTTTCTGTTTTTTCATTATTTTTTATTATACCAAACTTTTTATTTTTTTAATTTTTTTTACTTTATTTCTTATTTTTAAAACCATCATTATTATTTCATTTTCTTATTAATTGTAGTTAGCTATTTTATTGGCTTCATTTTTTAAGAAGTTTTAGATCACAGAAGGGTGACAACTGTGGCAGGGGAGAACCATTTGTGTGGGGTGTCAGTTCACCTGGGCATACATATAAGGTATACAAATGTGTTCAAATGTTCATGGGGCATTGTCATGGTGGGTGGAAATTCACACCATAACCAAAAGAATATTGAATTCCCATCCTGGGGAGCTCTGCTACATTCTCTAATGGCACAGCAACAATCTCCCAAGTATGAGGCAATGGCTAGTGATGGAATATGGTCCATTGATGGGCCCTTGATATTGATGACTGTGCTTACAAACCCTTACTCTTGAAATTGAAACTTAGCCTAGTATTATAGGGTGCCTAAGCATTACTTCCTGACAGCCTCCCTGTTGCTCAAATGTGACCTCTCTATAAGCCAAACTCAGTATATAAATGCAATAACTTCCCCCCAGCGTGGACATGACTCCCAGGGATGATCCTTTCTGGCACCGAGGGATTACTACCAAGCACCAACTAGCAATGCAACTGGAAAAAGACCTGGACCAAAAGGGGGAAAAGGTAAAGACAAATGAGTTTATATGGCTACAAGACTTCAAAGTGAGTCAGGAGCTCATTTCAGAGGTTACGCTATGCACGTCTCAGCAGGATCTCATTGTCTGCCAAATTAGACACTACTCCAAATAGGGGGCTCCTGAGGGCTCTGGAGACACCCAGGCACTATGGTCAGGGCAGATAGCTCATGAGTTTGGTGCCTTGCCAGGAGGCCCTACTTTGGGGTTTGTGCTCCCCAGTGTGACAGAATTGGACTCAGTTGTGGTTTCCCTACACACAGCTCTTCTGTCCCTTCTGTTTGAACCTATAGCTGGTTCTGGAGTTGGTAGGTATAAATCCAAGAGACTTGAATCTTTGGGCTGTCCATATGCCAGCTGGGCCCTGAGCCTCAACGGAGTTGCAACAACTACTCTCCAATTCATTGGACTCACCCAGGACAACTAACAAGGAGGTGATGATGGACAACCATCATACCAAGGAATCGAGAGAGTCTACAACTGCAAGCAAGAGAGTCCCATCTATCGGCCATATGGGACTAAAGCCCCCTCTCAATTAGAGGTGGAGTGGGCATCACCATTCCAGAATCCTTAGAATTGGGGAGTGAACTATGGACTAGAGTGGACTTACTGGTATTCTGCTATAGACTTATTGTGATTCTAGCAATGGAAGAAAGTACAACATTGATGTGGAGGCAGTGGTCACTGGAGGTTTTGAGGTTAAGTAGAGAAAAAACAGGTATAATACGGGGGCATTTTCAGGACTTGGGAATTGTCCTGAATGACATTGCAAGGACAGGTATAGGCCATTATATATCTTGCCATAACCTACAGAATTGTGTGGGAGAGAGTGTAAACTACAATGTAAATTATAATCCATGCTTAGTGGCAATGCTCCAAAATGTGTTCATCAGTTGCAATGAATGCACCACACTAATGAAGGATGTTGTTAATGTGGGTAAATGTGGGCGATGTGGGGAGCGGAACATATGGGAATCCCCTATATTTTTTTATGTAACATTTTGTAATCTAAATATATATTTGTTTAATTAAAATTTAAAAAAAAAACCTAAGTGCTAAAAAATAAATAAAAATGGAAATTTAGAATGACATACTCAGATATTCAGTATAGGTTATATGTAAAAAGTCTACAAGTCACCAAAGACATAACCAATTCTGTGACATCTAAACACATATGCTTAGTATTAAAATAAATGAATGACTGTTAAGAAAGGGAAAGGAATATTTAGGCCACTTTAGCCCCATCTGACAAATTGAGTACAGCTGTAGAAGATGAGTCTCTGCTAGTTCCAGTTTTCAGTGCACATGAAGCCACTTAATATAATATCATGGTGTACTGTTTGCTTTTTGATAGCCAAACAAGATAGATTGATTGAGTCACTCACATGTACTCATTTGTTCAACAAATATTTATTGAAGGATTATCATGTTAGACACTGGGCTAGAGGATCTTCCCATATCACAATTAAATTCAAGAAGTATTCTTATGTTATAATGAGGATTAAATGAGTTAATATTTATATGGTGTTTAAATCAGTGTGTAGCCCATAATAAATGCTATCTAAATGTTTGTTAAATAAATTATGTTGAGTCGGTTATAATATGATCCTCGGTTTTGATTGTTCTATTTCTTCTCCCTTGAAGATTTCTATCAACCTTAAGAAGCAGCATTAGAGTACTGAATTACTAACAGCAAGCCAGATACCTAGGAAACAACTATGTCAAGTATTTGTCCATATAAAAACCACCTGGTGCTAAATTTCTTTGGAAAAATAAAAATCTCATAGGACTGGCATAATAAGTTTTACACCGCCTTTAAACATTTACTGAAGATGTTCCTATGAAGCACTATATACCAGGTTCTATCCTAACTGCTTTACATATTATAAGTTATATCATTCTCACAATATCCTATGTGAGTGATTCTATCATTACACCAATTTATAGATGAGAAAACTGAGGCACTGAGAGGTTGAGTAACTTGCCAAGGTCACAGAGCCAATAAGTGGCAGAACCTAGATTCAGGCCCAGGCATTCAGGCTCCAGAGTCCAAGTTCCTAAAACACTAAGTCAAAATGTCAGGATATAAAGGGGCCATCACTTATAAGGATCCTCACAGCCTCTATCTCCCTGAGTCAGGACTTCTCTGAGGACATCAGTTTGCTTGTGATGTACTCCATAATGGGAAAAATGTATAGGCCAAGAAAAGAAAATAAGCACAGATTCGACCTACAAAGAGAGGCAGCAAAAGGACACTTTGAAATACCCTTAAGCCATACAGAAAATCAAGAGGGAGAATTGAGGAAACATGAAAGTCCAGGGTTTAAATTAGTCCCAGGGCTTAAATGAGTCTTTAATTTCATATGATCATAACTAAAAACTTTCGATATTTACATGTATTTTGCAAGATAAGTTGCAATCCTTGTGTATTGGTGGAGAATAGAGTAAATAGACTAGTACCCTCCTCACGTGAACAAGGCTATACTAACTTCTTTGCCCTGGTCTTCAGCCCCTACCCTTAATCAATCCACTATAAATAAGATCGTTTAAGAAAACTACATATTGCTCTGGGCAGGAAAGCCCGACAAATGTGTAATGCTGCTTTTCCATCCTATATTAATTGCAACAATTGTGATGGGATAGTTTTGAAAGTTGTCTTCAATTTAGAAATCCTGTTTAAGGAAAGACTGTAAAGGAAACAGAATTTCCTGAAATATTGAAGGTTGAAAAAGACCTTTAAGTTGTGTTAAACATATCACACTTTTCTAAAGACCAAAGACACGTTTCAGCAATTTATCAAGAACGGTGAAATCTGGAAAAATGCCAGTAATTCTCTGAGAGAAAGATCAAAAGAGAGCCACCTCTGCACTCCCACTTTCCAAGACACCTCCAGGTCTGTTTATCCTTCCCACAGTGCAGCTCTGACTAGTGAAATCAGAAAGGAGTTTAAGAGCACAGAGGTGTTTTTACAGCCACAGGTCCTACCAACTGCTATTTCCCCATGTGGTGAGCATTTTTGGGGGGCCACAGAAGGTCGGTGTCCACTCCTGGCTGACAAAGATTCAGGAAAGAGAGAGAATTCAATAGGCTTTCCACCCAAAATGCCCTCAGCAGACACAGAGGCTTCACTGGCCTGCTGCCGGAGCTTCCCACACGCAGCCACTCTTATCACTCACGATTATTTGGTGCCCCCCTCTGGCCTTACTGCAGCAATTTAATTTACCTCCCCTAAAGAACTGAAAAGAATTCCTAAACAAGAGTCAGGGTGGAATCACAAAAACCAGCCTGCGAGAGAAAGCTAGTTTTAGCTGCACTTATAATAATAATTATTCCTGTTCGCCAAGGGAAATGAAAATTTGGCAGGGTTGACTGATGCTTTCAAACTCATAATGTACTTACAGTGATATAATTTTGCTTTATGTATTTTTAAACATCTCCCCAAGGAGGTAAAGAATTCTATCAGTTCACAGTCACGATAACTAGGCTACCTGGGCTCTGCTTCAAAGAGTAAGGCAGCCTACTCAGGAGAAATTATTCTGTGAAACTCAGACAGCCTTAGAACATTTTGCGGTAGAAGTCTGGATCAAAATCTCAGGTTAAGCAATATTGCTTACTAAGGTCACAAAACTCCTATCATTTCAAGATATTGACTAGTCCTCACCAAAGACCCCTGGGATTCTTAACTAAGGAGACACAAGTTGTATCCAGTCTCAGAAACCTTCCAATATCCCAGAGTGACTTCCTTCTCTATCCAAGTCCTCCTTATCTGTTGCCTCTCTCTCTATGGGGACCACACTCCTTCTGTTGGGTCAATGTTGTCTGATTTCTTTGGGGGACAGCACTTTCCATGGTTTACAGTTTATGTCAGTAAGGGTCTGGGCAAGGGGCAGAGCACCTCATGCCCACAGCAACTGAGAATGGAGCCCATGAAAGTTCCAGAGATGATGCCCCATGGGGTTTCGAGAGCAGTGCCAAGGGTGCCAGATCCTAAGAGGGCAGGATGACAAGGATAACTCAAACTGCAAAGCCAAGAGGGTAAGAAGCAAAGGAGGTTTCTTTGGGTTGCAGGAAGGTGACAATGGAGGAAGTTTCTGTATAGGGTTTTCGTTCCAGCTCTTTATGCAGTGCCTATGGCCTCTTGCAAAGGTGTGTTAGGAGCAAAATACAGCAGGTATAAGATAGACAAGACACATAAAGAAGATTATGGGTACACCTAACCCTTCTTTTCTTGACCATTCTTCCACGGTTCTGAAATCCAGGGGCTTTCTGGATTAGAACATGCAATGAATTCTTATTTCTAAATGGTGAAAAATAAAATAAAACTGAAAAGGCCTCCAAGAAAAAAAGTCATAAATTCAGCCAAATCAAGGGCATGGCCATAATGCCTTTCCTGAAAACCTCTGAAGCAATTAAGTTTGTGCCTAGTAAATTTCTCATTTGGAAAAAAAAAAAAATAGACCAGGGAAGAAAATAAATATTACTAATCACAGTAAGTACTTGCTTTAGTGCTAGATCCTATGGAAACCAATTATCTAGTCTTTCAACAAAAGACCACATGGGCAGGAGGCTAAGTATATACCATATACGAAATGTTTTGAATATCATAGTTTACAAGCCAAGGATGGCTTTGCTAAAAACAATTTTATTTTCTCTCAATATCATCTGTTAGGCCATACCTGGTAAAGCTATCCTAGTAAAGGACAACTTGATAAATACTCATTTCCAATGGCAAACAAAGGTGTCATTTCTTCACTACAGAAATATTTTCTTTGCTAGATAATATTAACCGAATCAGAAATCTACTGACACTGAAATCACAGCACCAAATTTCCTATCATAGTACGTATATTATATTATATTATATTATATTATATTATATTATATTACATTACATTATATTATAGTTGTTAATATCTTTGCTTACTTTTCTAGATAATATAATATTTACCTTCCCCTCCCCCCATGTCTGTCATGGAGTTTGACATAAAAAAGGCATTCAAATAATATTTTCTTGAATTCAACTGAATACCGTTTTAAAGACATTTTGCTCCCTAATTAAATAACAGAACAGTAGACAGTGAACATGAGTTCTGATCTTTCAAAATTAAATATTTTTAAAAAGAAGAAAGAATGAGGTTCTGGGCTGGGAAATATTGTGTTATTTTAGACCAAACTTTTTAGTGCCATCTTAGAAAAGAGTAGGAATTATGGGCCAAGTGGATAGCTATAAGTATCCAATCAGTGATATTAATTTAGCCTCCCCAAATAGGCACAAAGTAAATTATTTATATTTGTTAAAATAGAAAAGTAAAAATATTAAGTTGCTTAATCTAAACGGGAAATACCCATTGCTTTAGCTTGCTAAAAGCTGCTGGGAGCAATATACCAGAAACGGGTTGGCTTTTACAATGGAAATTTATTAGGTTAAAAGCTTACAGTTCTGAGGCTGTGAGAGTGTCCAAATCAAGACATCATCAGAGATGCTGTCTCAAGGAAGGTCAGCTGCTGGCAATCCTGGACACCTGCCACGTGACAAAGCACAATGGCGGCTCTGCAGATCTCTGCCTTCTCCAGGCTCAGTTACTACCCGAGCTCAGCTGTGGGCACTCTGTCTGTGGCTTCCTCTCTCCTGGGTTCCTCTGAGTTCCTGGGTCCCTTCTCTCCATCTCTACGGTTTTTTCTTTGTCTCTGTGGCTTTTTACTCCTCCATTTATAAAGAACTCTAGGATAATAGGATTAAGACCCACCCTGGGTCCCACAATCTAATCAAAAGTTCCTTCTGCAGTAGGTTTACATGCACGGAAATGGATTAGCTCTAAGGATATGATCCACCTAGCTTCAAACTGTCATACCCATATAAAGGGGAAAATATTCTGTGCCTCAATCTTAGGCTTTAACAAGATTTCAGAAATTTTTTAATATTTCTAAGATGACTACCAAAAATATGAGTTGATAATATGAGAGAACAATTTCCTCAAAAGTACAGCAGTGGAAACTGACAGAAACATCATTTATTTGGGCCTTGACTGAAACAATTGCCCTCGTTTAATCAGACAATTGGTTTGAGTTTATCTGGTTTCCACCTGCACAGTCTAGCACAGCAGAGCAGCACAGACAAGCTCCCAACAAGCAGGTTGAAAAGAATGCTTTATACAAGGGGGGCTGCAGAGGATCATTGGGGGGTGTCAGGGATGGGGGATTCATGGGAGCAAGTCCATCTGAATATACATGAAAGATATATAAAATTGTTCAAATGATCAAGGGATGGGGCATGGTCACGGTGGGTAGACAATTACTCAATG
>JAQZBX010022352.1:0-31626 GCA_029593785.1 Cabassous unicinctus
CTCTGTGTCTGCTTATCTTCCCCTTGCTGTGAGGTCCTGCTGCATCAGCCCCTCGCGCCGTGCCAGCCGGCCTGCCCTCACAAGGAGGCCCCGGGAAGCGAACCCAGGGCCTCACACATGGTAGACCGGGGCTCTATCGGTTGAGCCACACCCACTTCCTGTTGTGAGGGCTTGCTGCATCAGTCCACTAGGCTGCGCGGGCCGGCCTGCCCTCACAAGGGGGCCCCGGGAAGTGAACCCGGGGCCTCCCATATGGTAAACGGGGGCTCTATCGACTGAGCCACTCCCGCTTCCCAAGATTTATTTTTAATTTATTTAATCCCCCACCTTGTTTGTGTTTGCTGTCTGCTCTCTGTGTCCATTTGCTGTGTGCTTTCTGTATCTGCACGACTTCTCTTTAGGAGGCACCAGGAACTGAACCTGGGACCTCCCATGTAGGAGAGAGGTGCTTAATCGCTTGAGCCGTTCAGCTCCCTGATTTGTTGTGTCTCTTATTGTCTTTCCTCTTTTGTCTCTTTGTTGCATCATCTTGTGCATCAGCTTGCCATGCCTGCCCATCGCGCCAGCTTGCTGTCTTGCTCATCTTCTCCAGGAGGCACCAGGAACCGAACCAGCACCTCCCATGTGGTAGGAGCCCAATCCTTGAGCCACATCTGCTTCCCTAGTCTTGATTTTTGAGCTCATATTTACATCTAGGTTCCCACTAATAATAGCCCCTTGACAGCTAAAGTATCTCTGATACACAGATACTTTCCCCTTGGAAATTTGGGGATTATATCATGTGGTCCCAGAAGGTATTCAGAGTGAATGTATAATTCTACAAAACCAACCAAGTTTCCTCTAGACCTGAGAGGTAAGGAAACAACTGAGCACTGAAGTGCTACAAAGGTGATTATGGTTAATACCCTGTGAAAGTTATAGATGAATTCATACCAAGCATAAAATTAAATAGGTGCATTAAAAACTTTCAAACCTCATTTTATGATTTCAAACTTTTAATTACAGTTCAGGCAAACAGTTATGAATTTGATCAGTCTTTGCCTGAATAAATAAAACAAATTGAGCTTCTTTTAGGAATCTATTCTTTGCATTTAGTAATCAATATATGTGGATAATTCACATCATGAAAATACCCTGTCTTTATTGAGACAGAATGCTGGCCAGACATTGGTTCCTATATTATGGTTTCAACAACTGTCACTTGAACTTTTTCCTCTTTCTGTTGTTTTTCACATTTATCAACTCTTTTGAGATACAATACTTTGTATTTTTCATAGGATCTTTCTCCCTGATTAGCTCTATTGTCACCTGATGTTACTTGGGAGACTCATTAGTGATAGTTAAATGACATTTGTTAGAACCAATTTTTTTTGGTTGGAATTGTAAGTTTCCTATAGTTAAAATATAATACAGAACTGCTTCCTAATAGACCACACTGTCATTCCATGGCCCAGGTCCTAAATGAATGATATCCTGCTGCTGTATGAGGTAGAGTTGTTCATGAGAGAAGCAGTTAAATCACAATTCAACACCCTCATTTTATAATGTTTGTCTCTGGGATTTATACAGTTATATAGTGATGGTGTAATGGAGGCTCAAAGAGAATAGCAGAGACTTAAAAGCAAAGGGGAAGTTGAAAGGAATCAGTAACTTCTACAGACTCCTCTTACTGCATCTACTGAAAAGCTTCATTTTTAGCACTGATTTTATTTTGAGTTTCTCTATTTTTTTGTTCTCAATTTCATTTATTTCTACTCTAATCTTTTTTTTTTAATTTAAAGATACATTTTATTATTAAGGTCTAGCACCCAAACAAAATTCAGATCTTGTTTTAACTAAGGAACTGTAGTTTGTTTCTCTTTTCTATTCCAAACAAGTGCTGTTATAATTACTAAACTTTGGGTATATAAATAGAAAAAACTTACTCAAAGATCATTATTCATGGACTCACGAATACTCACGGTCAAAGTCTGTGATGCTTTTATGGCATCAGATGAAATGAAATGATCATCAGATGATCCAGTCAAGAACGTCATAACTTCAACTATAAACTAAGATCTTGCACTTTTTAGCAGCAAAAAAGATGATATTTACTAATTTAACGTTTTTAGTTTTCCTTTAGTCTTAACAATTCTTTTTTAAAAAAATCCCCAACAGATTTATGAATCATAGATCATTTTATAGCCATTTTTCATATTTTATATTATTGCTTACACTGTGTGTAGCTATAGTAACTGCCTTTAATAAACTTGGAAATACCTAAAAATATTTTGGAATAAGGACAATGCATCGCTGGATTTTGTAAACAATCTTAGCTGAGTTAAGAACATAGCTTTAACAGAGAATTCTTTATTTTGTCCAAAACAGCACAACAAAAACATCTTTCAACAATACATATACCTATATATAAAATATAGAATATCTCCAATATTTTTTCCTTTGTAAGGTAGCTAGCCAGTGTATACAAGAGAATGTACTATTGATGTACTGTTGATTAGTGAACTAATCATCCAGGCACTAATATTCAAAGACCAGGTAAACATCAATTTCCCACCCCCCCACTCTCCGGAGTTGGCTCCCTTTTCTGTTTGCTCGTTGTTTTTGCTTGTTCTCTGTTTGTTTTTTCTTTAGGAGGCACTGGGAACCGAACCCAGGACTTCCCATGTGGGAGGTGGGAACCCACTGCTTGAGTCACATCTGCTCCCAAACATCAATTTTAACCTGAAAAGCAGTATTAAAGAGAGTTCCTATGAAGCTGAGATTTAGGTTCCTCCCACTGCAGGCCTCCAGGCCTGGTCATTTTGTGCACAGCCTGATTCTTCTCAATCATGGTTCTTTGCCTCTTTCATAGATGAAAGAGAGATGATTTGGAGGAGTGGCACTATAAAGGTACAAGGACTGTCTATCCCAACACCAATTTCTCACCAAAACAAATTATATATCTACTCTAATCTTTGGTATCTATTTCTGTTGCTTTGGGGTCGGTTTGCTGTTCTTATCCTTCGTTTCTCCAAGTGTTCATTTAGGTCTTTGATTTTAGCTCTTTCTTCTTTTTTAATATAGACATTCAGGGCTGTAAATTTCCCTCTCACCACTGCCTTTGCTATATCCTATAAGTTTTGATAAGTTGTGTTCCTGTTTTCATTTGTCTAGAGATATCTATTAATTTCTCTTGCAATTTCTTCTTTGACCCACTGATGGTTTAGGAGTGTGTTGTTTAGCCTCCACATACTTGTGAATTCCCCCCTTTCCTGCTATTGTTGATTTCCAACTTCATTCCATTATGAACAGAGAAAGTGCTTTTTATAATTTCAATATGCTTAAATTTATTGAGAGCTGTTTTGTGGCCCAACATGTGGTCAATCCTGGAGAAAGATCCACGAGCACTTGACAAGAATGTATAATCTGTTGATTTGGGGTGAAGCGTTCTGTATATTTTGTAAGGCCCCTCTCGTTTATCATATTGTTCAAGTTCTCTGTTTCCTTGTTGATCTTCTGTCTAGTTGTTCTATGTGTTGATGTGAGTGGCATGTTGAAGCCTCCAATTATCGTATAGGTGTCTATTTCTCCTTCAGTTTTTCCAGAGTTTGCCTCATGTACTTTGGAGCACCCTGGTTAGATGCATAGATATTTATGAAAATTATTCCTTCCTGGTGGATTGTCATTTTTATTAATATATAATGACCTTCATCTCTTATCATTTTTTTTTTTTTTTTGTATTTAAAGTCTGTTTTGCCAACAACAGTATAGCTATCCATACTCTTTTTTGTTGACTGTTTGCATGAAATATCTTTTCCAACCTTTTTCTGGCTGCAAAACTCCCTTTAGTGCTTTCTGCAGAGCTGAATTCTTGTTTACAAACTCTCTTAGTTTCTGTTTATCTGTGAATATTTTAAACTCACCATCATATTTGAAGGACAGTTTTGCTAGATAAAGAATTCTTGGCTGGCAGTTTTTCTCTTTTAATACTGTAATTATATCACACAACTGCCTTCTTGCCTCCATGGTTTCTGAAGAGAATCTGCACTAAGACTTACTGGACGTCCCTTGTATGTGATATTTTGCTTCTCCCTTGCTGCTTTCAGAATTTTCTCTTTATCTTTGGCATTTTGCATTCTGCATATTATGTGTCTTGGGGTAGGTCTATTTGGATTTATTCTAATTGGAGTACACTGTGCTTCCTGGACATATATATTCATGCCTTTCATCAGAATTGGGAAATTTTTGGCCATTATTTCCTCAAATACTCTTTTTTGCTCCTTTTCATTTCTTGTTTCCAAGGGTCTTGGAGAAGGGTCAGTAAAGGCACCAGATTGCCTCTTTTATTTATTTCTTATTATTTTTCCCTTCTTTGCATGCACTTTCCTGGTTCACCAGCAGATGGTGTGCTCTGACAGACTTCTCAGCTCAGGCCCCAGATGCTAGGGGGAATGCATTCACTATACTCACCCAGGTGGGTGGTGCAGAAGCCATATCCTCAGGGTGGGCCAAGCCTCCCAAACGAACTTTCTCAGAAGCTGCTCTCCTCCCTTGACTGGCTGTATCGTCCCTCCTTCTGTGTCCTCAGCAACCAACCTTGGGCAGTAGGGAGGGTGTTTGAGAAGGCAAATTATCTTTAGCTCCCTGCAGACAGTGTCAAGGCCCCATCCAGCTTGGAAGTGTGGGATCCCTGCAATGCAGCAGACCAAGCTCCCTGGCCAAAATATGAATTTGCCATAGGCTGTGTCCCTCCCTTTCCCTTTTCTTGGGGGAAGAGGACCCCTGAAACCCCCTCAGTCTTAGCCACCTGCCAGGGGCCAGAGGCTCCAGTGCTGTTTGCTCCGAGGGTGAGGGGATGTGTGCCAGAAGCTGCTGCTGCAACTTTACTCACAGGATTTTTCCAGCCAGTCAAGACTCCTTTCTTTCTCCCCTTTCTCTTCTGAGTGATGTCTAGCCTTCCCCTGGTGTCCTAAGCCCTAGAACAGTTTTCCAGACAGTTTCTTCCTGTCCTCTAGCCATTTTTCTTGCAGAGAAGTGAACCCTCTTGCTCTCTAATCCTCCATCTTCCTGGAAGTCTGATTTTATTTTAAATGTCTGAACTCTTCACTTTGCTTTAAAAATAACAGTTTCATCATCCCTCGAGCTTGGTAATTGTTTCCTGTAATCACATAGACAATTAGGTGGTACATGTCAGATATTCAACTACTGTTATATTTCTTACATAGCTGATTTGTGGCTCATATTTATGACACCATTTTCTCTGTCCACAGTGTTTTATTAGGTATGGCATATTTCTTCCAATTAGAACCAAATATCCCAACCAAATGTTGGACTTGGATTTCAGTAGAGAGGCCATGTTCTCCTTATTAACAGTCATAGAGGTCTATCTTTGTTCCTCAGTTTCTGTGAGGCTGGAGGATCATGGCTCATGTTTTCAAAGGCACAAACAATCCCCACATTTAGCATCAGTCTCAATTGCCTTTGAGAGACTGTGCCTCTTCTTATTGATGGTCTTGGTCTTCTTATTTCCCCTGGGACCCTTTTACCTGAATTTTGAATAAATCATCCTATTATTCAGGATTTGGTTAAAGAGATCAGAATCTTCTCTAGCTATACTATAGGTTATTAAATGGGCCCAAGAATTGTTGGAAGGCCTGAAGAGAAGACAATAAGCTGAAGAGAAATGGTTTCCAAAGTCTTGCCACCCAACTAGGCTGATAAAGTTGCAGCTGCCATGGTTGGGAAGCTGCTTCTGCTAAATCTTTGCCAACTCTGGGTCCATGCCACTTTGATTGGATCTGCACCCGCAAAAATGATGTCACAAGCCCATCTTCTTTCACCATTAATTTTGTTCTGATTTCAAGTCTCAAATGTATGTGATTGTTGGAACAAATCATATCTAAAACAGCAAAGGAACAGCAAAGGAACCCAAGATAGGTCTTTTTAAAAAAAAATTTTTTTTTAAGCTTTTCAACCTCCATCATATAAGAAGTCATAACACAAAGAGAATGGAATTGATATTGAGCATGCCAATCCACAATATATGCCACTACAAAACAGTCCATATTTAAGTCACATTAATCCAAAAATATTTTTCAAATTGGTAAAAAGCCATCCAGTCTTTTTTGGCATGATGCATAGCAAGCAGAGAGAAAGTGTTTATATAGATTGCTAAATTATTTTTTCTTTATCCATACAGACATTCTTCCTTTTAAATCAAAGTAGTAGTATAATGAATGAGAAATACTAAAATCTTATTTTGTTGAGGTTTATGAAAGTTGGTAAAAATAATTATTGGACATAGGAAAAAATAGTACCACTCAAGCAGATATCATTGCCTTAAGACAAAATCATCTACATTAGAGCATTTTATTCTTGGAGATATCAAGTAAAAGTGAACTTCAAAGACTAATTGTTGAGTTGTGTGGCATGAGGCAACTTGTTGGTGAGCTCTTTTCTCTGCATTTTTCTGGAAACTTTGATAAGACAGCATATATCAGGACAATTTTTAGTTTGGGACTCAGTGAGTAGGCAACCATCCACTCACTATGTTTTGGTTTCGGTTGTATTTTACTTCCCTTATTGGGTGATTGAAATGTTCCAATTTTCTTACTTTTCCTTTTTAAAAAAATCCTTTGTTCTTATGCAATATGGCAGTTAACTTGAAAGAATTTTATTAGGCTAACAATTATAGAGGATTTTAATGCAAAGGATATAGAAAATCATACTAACAAATGAAGTCTGTTAATTGATCTAAATTGGCAAATGGCTTTTTTGCCTCCCTCTCTTCCATGTGAAAGTATTTTACCAATAAATTAAATATTTGCTTTCTGTTTTAGTTTCCTAGGCTTCTCAAATCAGATACTATGAAGTGGGTTGGCTTAAACAATGGGTATTTTTGAGGCCAGAAAAATGTCCAAATCAAGACATCATCAAGACAATGTTTTCTTCCCAAAGACTGGCTGCTGGTGATCCTTGGCCTCTCTGCCACATGGCAAGACATATGGTGGTGTCTGTTGCTCCTCCTTTCTCTTCCAGATTTCATTGATTTCAGTTTCTTCTGTGGCTTTCTCTTGCTCTCTTTGTATCATTCTATTTATAAAGAACCCCAGTAATAGGATTAAAATCCATCCTGAATGAGGTGGGTCACACCTACACTGAAGTAGTCCCATCAAAATGTACTACTTACAGCGGGTTTACACCTACAGGAATGGATTAGATTTAAGAACATGTTTTCTGGGGTACATACAGCTTCAAACCACCACACTTTCTAAATTGGATTTTACAAGCAATTCTAAATGATAGTGTTACTTCCCTTTATTTACTCTAAGAACTAGCATTTATTCTCCTTTAATTCTTTTAGTCACTGTATCAGTCAGAGTTCTCCAGAAAAACTGAACCAACAGGATATACATGTATGTGTGTGTGTGTGTAAACTTATTATAAGGAATTGGCTAACTCAATTGTGGGGACTGGCAAGTTGGAATTCCATAGGGCAGGTGGAGGGTGGAAAGTTGGGTAAGTGTGACGTAGAAATCTTGGGTCTGAATTCCTTAGGCTGGAAATTCAGAAAGGAGTAGAGGGTATAGGATTAAGGCATAATTCCTTCTGATCCCTGGAACCCTCAGTTCTCCCTTTTGAGACCTCCAAATGATTGGATGAGGCTCACCAACATTGCTATGGGTCATTACATTACTTAAAGTCAACTGATTGTAGATGCTAATCCCACATACAAAATACCTCCACATGACTAGGCCAGTGTTTGACCAAACAAAGGACACCATAACCTAGAAAGGTTGACACATGTAATTAACCATCACAGCCTCTGACTTTTAATATAATTTCATCTCTAATTGTTTGATTGGTGAGGCACGAGTTTAGCCATTATCATAATAGATATTTTCACTTTTGTTTTCAAAATTGTAGGTAATGTAATGACATTTCTTTTAAATGTCCTGCATACTGAGAAAGACATGCTGCTGTAAATCTCTTGGATCTAAAATATAAAAGCAACAATGTAAGTGCAAATATCATCGCTATATCATTTAACATACTATCAGACAATTCCTGCACTTTGAATTTTATTTTGGCAAAAAATATTGTAGAATGTATAACATTTGCAGGTTTTGGAAAAATATGGGATTTTCTAAGCCTATCACCTATCATTTTACATGGTGGCATATCTAAGCCTATCATTTTACATGGTGGTAAAGCCTTTTGTATTTTACAGTCTCAGATTCCTCTTGCTTCTGCTAAGTTTTCAGATGAATTGTTGTGCAGCAATAGAAAATAATACTGATTTGACTAGAACAAATTCAAAGACTGTGCAAAAGATGCTTACACTGAAGATCATAGGAAACCTTGCAACTGTTAGATCTTTAGGTATCTTTTGTTGAATGGATGAAAATCATTGTGTTTTCTTTTTACAATTATTTAAAATAATACTTTTTGGTTAAAAAGTTAGCAAATATAGAAAAGTTCAAAATCACACAATTTCACCAACTACAATGATTATTTTAGAGAACTTTTTCAGTCTTCTCCCTGTCTTTTTTTTTCCTACAAAGTCAGGATTATATTCTGATAGTGTTATATAACCTGGCTTCTAATTTAACTACATATTGGAAACATTTTCCATTTCATTTTCTTCTACAACATCTTTTAAATGAATGCCCAGTTGTCCATTATGTATATTATAATTTATTTAACTAAACCCCTATTATTAGGTACTTAATACTATATTTAAAGACATGAAATTTAGACCATCCCAGAATACTCAAGTTGTGTTTTGTTTCATGCGTTCTTTTATCTGAGAGACACAAGTGATACATTTTCAGAGTTAAAGGAGAAAATGTTTAAAGCCTGTTCTCCTAGGCAGATTGCACACTACTCTCCATCAAGTCCCTCCAGGGCCATTTCTGTCCTGTGTTCACTGAAAGGCCTTAGATAATTGAACAGAAAGGAGAGAGTGACTGACAGTTGGAAGTTCTTGTCTATAGGAGCAGAAATCCAGTAAGGTCTAAATGTGATCAAAGATCAGAGATACAGAGGTAATCTTGAGGAAATGAAAGAGAAATTATCAAAAATGGTTGACCAGAGATATGAGACAATTGGGTAAGGTGTGGCAAGAGATGACTACTTTCCATTTTAAACTTCTACCATTTAATTACCTGGCAGTACACTTTTTACTTGGATAACTAAAAGCTTTTCAAATGTGTGCCTATAGTTGATGACAACAGTACATAAGGACATTCACAACTGGTTTACGGGATTACATACAATTTCCTTCTCTACTTTTGATTCAGTGTTGCTGTAATAGTGATCTGACAATTAAAAAATCAAGAAAGAACAAAAACAAGCAAAACACACAAGTGTTTAAACATTTAAAAAGCACTAAAATTTCTCAAAAAATAATCTTTCTAAATGTTTCATACCGTACTTCATGGGTTTTCAGCAAGTTGTTTTTAAATTTAAGCTGGAAGTAAAATTGCCAGCAACTTAAAAAATGCTAAATTCAGGATTTCGTTGCTCATCTCCAAACACATTTCATTAAACATAAGAAGTGATTTAGGAAAATATGGATAGTTATGGAAATGGTGCAGTGTTCTGCTCTAGAATTGACATGATGTGTTAACACCTCCTTCCACCTTAAGATTCTATGATTTTGATTTCATTAGTAAGAGTGGTTGGAAAAATTACTGGGTGACATCTAGCCCCCTGGGTTAATTGTTTTCATTGCTCTCTAACCACACCTCAATTACAATGATGGCTCCTCTGCTATATCTGCTTCTGAGTGAGCTGACTCTGTGCCCATATAATTGACAATGCTGATACTTTCAGATGACATATTGGAGTCTGAAGGACCTTAAGGCACTTTTCCCTCATGCATAGGTCTGAACTCTTTGTCCTGGGCCAGAAGTTGTGATCTCACTCCAAAAAAGCTTTGAGGTGATGACTTTATTTAATTGGTGCTTTATGTGTATTGATTGTGAAATTTTTGGATTTCTTCCCAGGAATTGTACTATTCTGAAGGGAAAAGATTTTGGATTGCTATATATATCTATATGAGAATTCTTGTGGTTTTGAAGGAGTGTCTGACCTCTGATTGCAGAAGAATTCCTGTAATTCTACATGCAAAATAAAGTTGACCTTGCATTTCTAATCAGAACTGAGATTGACTTAAATCCTAGTGTTTGGGTGTTTCAAAAAAGAATTTTCCAAGCTGAAAAACAAAGCCTAAATATTTGAAGGTAGTAGAAAGATAAAACTCAGAAAAAGATTGGGAATAACCACTGTTTCTCCATAATTTACCTAGGAAAATTTACTCAACTAGCTTTTTTTTTTAATTAGAGAAGTTGTAGATTTACAGAAAAATCATGCAGAAAGTACAGAGTTCTCATATACCTCCTCCTCCTGTATGCAGTTTCCCTATAATTAACACTTTGCATTAGGTACCTTAGTTACAACTGATGAAAGAATATTATTATAATTGTACTCACTATAGTTCATAGTTTACATTAGGGTTCACTGTGTTGTGCAGTTAAATTTTTAAAATCTAGTAGGATATATACAACCTCAAATTTTTACCTTTTAACCACAATCAAATATATATTCAGTGGTGCTAATTACATTCACAATGTTGTGCCACCATCCTTTGCTAAAACCTTTCCATCACCCCAAACAGAAACTCTGTACCAATTAAGCATTAACTCCCTATTCTTTACCCCCACCCTGCCCCCTTGGTAACCTGTATTCTAGTTTCTGATTCTATGAATTTGCTAATTTGTTAATTATTTTTAATCAGTGAGATCATACAACTATTTGTCCTTTGTGTCTGACTGATTTCACTCCACATGATATCTTCAATGTTCATCTGTGTTGTTGAATGGATCAGAACTTCATTTAATGGCTGAATAACATTTCATTGTATGTATACATCACATTTTATTTATCCACTCATCTGTTGATGGACACTTGGGTTGCTTCCATCTTTTGGCAATTGTGAATAATGCCGTGATGAACAGCAGTGTGCAAATATCTGTTCAAGACCCTGCTTTCAATTCTTTTTGCTATGTACTCAGAAGTAGGATTGCCAGGTCATATGGTAATTCTATGTTTAAATTTCTGAGGAACCACCAAACTGTCTTCCACAGTGGCTGCACCATTTTACATTCCCACCAACAATGCATGAGTGAATGTTCCTATTTCTCCACATCCCCTCCAATGCTTGTTATTTTCTTTTTTCTTTTTTTTAATAGTAGCCATTCTAGTGGGTTTGAAATGGTATCTCATTTTTTTTTTTATTTTTGCAGAATTATTTATTGAGTATTTTTTTATTTTTTTGGATGGTGTTTTAGTTTGCCAAAGGGCTGCCGAAGTAAAGTACCAGAAATGTGTTGGCTTTTATAATGGTGACTTATTTGGGGTTAAGGCTTACAGTTCTGAGGCTGTGAAATGTGCAAATTGAGGCATCAGCAGAGGTGCTTTCTCACCAAAGTCAACTACCCCTTGGTGAAGTAAGATGGCCCCTCAGCTCTGCCAAGGTCTCTGCCTTCCCTTCCAGAATCTACCATCTACTGGGGGCTCAGCTAAGGGCAACCAGGCATAGAGTTTGTCTCTTTCTGGGTCTCCTCTGTCAGTCTTGGCTGCACTGCTTTCTTCCTGAGTTCAGCTGCAAACTATCAGGCATATGGCTCATCTTTCCCTGGGCCTCAGCGCTTTGAGCCTCTCAGGGTCTTCTTTCCTTACAGCTCAGCTGTGGGTGAAACTGGAGTCCTTTCTCTCACATTGCAGGATCAAATATGGCAACTCCGTTTTTTCTGTGTGTGTGTCTCTCTGTGTCTCCGTTTTTATCAGACTCAGCAAGTGGGCTGAGACTCAACCAGAGTCATGCCTCACTGACGTAGTTCAGTCAAAAGAGCCTCTATGGACTATAACTTACACTTGGTGTATTTTTCCCACAACCATCCTATTATTAACACCATGTATTAGTATTATATATTTCTTATATTTTCTGAGAGAGCATTCTCATATTTGTACTTAACTACAGTCCATCATCCACCACAGGGTTCACTGTGTTATACAGTCTCCTGCCTTGTACAATCCATCCAAAGTGTACACTCAATGGTTCTGTTTCATCATAGAGTTGTGCTGTCATCACCTCAGACCACTTTAGAGCGTTTTCATTATGCCAATGGAAACAATCCCATACTCCTTTATACCCCCTGTGGCAGTTTGATATTGTTTATGAGTTCTAAAAATAGACATTGGATTATGTTTGTAAACTGCTCTGTCCCTCTGGGCATATTAGATTACATTGGATTCAGAGGTTTCACTTTTGCTTGATTAAATAATGATTAAGGCTTTGTTTGGGTCACATCAGTAGGGTGTTGCATCACTGCCCCTTCGGTGGGTGGGGACTCACAGAGAAACTGCACTGCAGAGAAGGGAGGTTGAAGTTTTGATCTGGAGCCTGGGAAGTAAGCACACAGAGGAGCAGAGCAGCTGAGCCTAGAGAGAATTGAGCCCTGGGGAGTGAGACGGAGCCAGTTGCCTGATAGTCTACAGCCAGCCTTGTGGAGAGAGCAGGGCAGCTGAGCATAGAGAGAAACAAGCCCTGGGAAGAGAGGAACCCAGGAAGCCTGAACTCTTGGCAGACAGGCAGCCATCTTGCTCCAACACATGGCAACAGACTTTGGTGAGGGAAGTAACTTATGCTTTATGACCTGGTAATTGTAAGCTTCTAAACTAAATAAATACCTAATTACCAAAATGCTGGGATTGTTTTAAAAATGGGTAAGGGGTATTTTTTGGAGGAATTGTGAGATGCTGGTAGAAAAGACCTACAGTGCTTTGAAGAGACTGTTGGTAGGGATATGGATGCTAAAGAGGCTTTTTATGATGTCTTAGAAGTAAATGATGAAACTATTATTGGAAACTGGAGGAAAGGTGGTCCATGTTTTAAAGTCACAGAGTACTTAGCAAGATTAACTCCTGGTGTTTTATGGAAGGCAGAATTTGAAAATGGCAAGCCTGGGCATTTAGCTGAAGAACTTTCCAAAGAAAACTCGGAGAATGCACCTTGGCTTCTCCTTGCAGCTTATAGCAAAATTCTAGATGAGAGAGATAAGCTGAGAACTGAACTGTTGGGCACAAAGAAAACAGAAACTGATTCTGGAAATTCCAAGTCTCTGGAAATCAAACTCCCAGATGATAGTGCCCCATTTGAGGACTTAACTAAACTTGGAACTTGTAAATCAGGATTGAAGATGCAGTTATGTGGAAACACTTGTGGAAAATCTTACTGTCTGATGGCTTGGACTCCTGCTTCCTTCATGCTAAACCAACAAATTTATTGAAAGAGCAGTATGAACAAAATTGCTGTCAGCCTGGAATAAAAGGGACATGGAAAGGAGAGTTTGAAGGAGAAACAGCTTTAAGAGGAAAACCATAGAAGCTGAGATCTGGAATTAAGACATCACCTTGTGCCAAGAGTGGAACACCACCCATGTGTACAGAGAGTGTGAGTTTTCCCTGGTTGAAGAGGGTGGAATTTCCCATCTGATATATGGGGAGAATTTTGCTGCCCCAGGGTACAGAGAGGGTGGAGCACATTCCCTAAGGATTAGGGAGGTTAATGTCACCATCCCATAGTTCTGAGAGATGTGGACCTGTTCCCCATGGATTCAGGAAGGCCAGGTTGTCAATTTGTTGCTCTGAGAGGGTTGAGCCTGTATGCCAAAGATTATGGAGGATGTTGTCTTCACTTCACTTTACTAGGCGGGTTAAGACTCTAACCCAAAGATTGGGTAAAGTGTGGCAATCACCCCAATACACTTGACGGATGAGATCTAGAGCTTGGTTGACACCCAGATGCTTGAAGAGGGTGGAACCAAGAAAACAGCCATTGGGCAAGCCTGTGGAAAGGGTGAGTCCTCATGAGGCCCCAAAGAGAAGAAACCATCATCTTAATGGCTTTCAGATGTTGACATCTAATGAAGTATGTCCTGTAGGTTTACTGAACTCTAGAGGACCCATGACTCATGTTTCCCTCCCAATTTCTCCTTATTTTAATGAAAATGTTTATCCTTTGTCTGTCCATTTGTGTATTGGAAGCAGATAAGTTGTTTTGTAAGTTTCAGAGGTCTACAGCAGTTGGGACTTTGCCCCAAGACAAACTATATTTCTTTAACCTGATTATGATATGATTTTGTACTTAGTATTGTTACTGAAATAAGGTTTTTTGAATATTGTAATGTCTTTTTGGAATTAAGAGGTGGAGTGTGGCAGTTTGATATTGTTTATGAATTCCAAAAATAGATATTGGATTATGTTTGTAAACTGCTCTGTCCCTCCAGGCATATTAGATTATATTGGATTCAGAGGTTTCACTTTTACTTTATTAAATAATAATTAAGGCTTTGATTGGGCCACGTCATAAGGACATTGCATCCTGCCTCCTTGGTGGGTGGGGACTCACAGAGAAACCACACCGCAAAGAAAGGAGGTTGGAGTTTTGAGCTGGAGCCCGGGAAGCAAGCAAACAGAGGAGTAAAGCAGTTGAGCATGGAGTGAATCAAGCCCCGGGGATAGAGACATAGCCAGTCACCTGACAGTCTACAGCTGGCCTTGTGGAGAGAGCAGGGCAGCTGAGCCTGGAGAAAAACAAGCCCTGGGAAGCCTGAACTCGTGGCAGATATCAGCAGCCATCTTGCTCCAACACATGGCAACAGACTTTGGTAAGGGAAATAACTTATGCTTTATGGCTTGGTAACTGTATGCTTCTACTCCAAATAAATACCCTTTTAAAAGTCAACGATTTCTGGTATTTTGCATCAACACCCTCTTGGCTGACTAATACTCCCTGCCATTGTTGACCCTTAGCATTTATATAGCACCTTCTTTGCAATTGCTGCAAAAATATTACATTATTATTGTTAACTATAGTTTATAAGTTACATTAGTTGTATTTTCCCATGTATCACCATATTTTTAATATCTTTATATAGAGGAACATTCTTGTATTTGTACTATTAACCACATCATCATCCACCACCGGAATCACTATGTTATACAGTCCCTAGATTATCCTTTAGCATTCTTTCAATTGACATTAATCTCCCTAGACTACAACTTTCAACCACAATCACATTTGTAAACTAGTAGTGTTAGTTATACTCACCATAATGTGCTACCATCAACTCTATCCATTTCCACACATTTACAATCAAACTTATTAAACATTCTACATACATTCAGCATCAGCTTCCTCTTATCAACCCACAGTCTATCTCCTAGTAACTTATACTCTACTTAATACTCTATAGTTTAACTCCATAAGTTTACTCATCACATTTAGTTTATATTAGTGAGGCCATACAATATTTGTCCTTTTGTGTTTAGCTTCTTTCACTCAACATAATGTCCTCAAGCTTCCTCCATGTTGTCATATGCATCCTGATTTCATTTATTCTTACTGCTTAATATTATTCCATTGTATGACTATACCACATTTTGCTTATCATTCATCCATTGATGGACACCTGGGTTGTTTCCATCTTTTAGCAATTGTGAATAAAGCTGCTATGAGCATTGGTGTGCAAATATCTGTTCATGTCCTTACTTTCAGTTCTTCTGAATATATTCTTAGTAGTAGGAATATATTCCTAGATTTGCCAGATTATACAGCAAAACTATATTTAGCTTCCAGAGGAACCACCAAACTGTCTTCCACAGAGGCCGCACAATTGTACATTTCCACCAACAGTGAAGGAGTGTTCCCATTTCTCAACGTCCTCTGCAACAATTTTTATCTTCTGTTTGTTTTTTTTTTAACAGTAGCCATTCTAGTGGGTTTGAAATGGTATCTCATTGTGGTTTTTATTTGCATTTCGCTAATGGCTAATGATGGTGAGCATCTTTTCATGTGCTTTTTGGTCATTTTGGAGAAATGTCCATTCAAGTTTTTTGCTCATTTTTTTAAAAAAAATTGAGTTGTATTTTTATTGTTGAATTGTAGGATTTCTTTATATATTCTGAATATTAAATCTTTATTGTATATGTGATTTCTAAATATTTTCTCTTATTTTGTAGGTTATCTTGTTTATTTTCACAAGGAAGTCCTTTGAAGCACACACATTTTAATTTTGATGAAGTTCCATTGATCTATTTCCCCCCTTTTTTTTGCTCATGTTTTTTGGTTAAAGTCTAAGAAAACATTGCCTAACACAAGGTCTTCAAGATGGTTCCCTATTTTTTCATCTAAAAGTTTGATAGTTTTGGTTCTTATATTTAGGTCTTTGATCCATTTTGAGTTGATTTTTGTATACGGTGTGAGGTAGGTGTCCTACATTTTTTGCATATGAAGATCCGGTTTTCCTAGCACCATTTGTTGAAGAGACTGTTCTTTTCCCTTGAGTGGACATGCACCCTGTCAAAAATCAATTGGGGGACATGACCCCCAGGGATGAGCCTCCCTGGCAATGAGGGATTAATACCAAGTGCCAACTGGCAATACAACTGGAAAAAGACCTTGAATAAAAGGGAGAAAAGGTAAAGACAAATTAGTTCATGGGCTAAGAGACTTCAAAGAGAGTTGGGAGGTCATCCCAGAGGTAACGTTTACACACACCTCAGTAGGATCTCATAGAACACCAAAGTGGATATCACCCCACACAGAGGGGCTCCTGAGGGCTCTGGAGACACCCAGGTCCTATATAAGGGGGGAAAGCCCCAGAGATTGACGCCTTATCAGTGGGCTCTACTTTGGAATCTGTGCTCCTGAGAGTGACAGAGTTGGGCTCAAATAAGTCCTCCCTGCACATGGTCCATCAGTCCCTTCTATTCAAACCTATATGTGATGCTAGAGTTTGTAGGTGTACTTCCAGAGACTGGAGCCTCTGGCCTACCTATGTGCCAGCTATGCCTGGAATCTCAGTGGAGCTGCAACTCTTACTCTACAGTTCAATGGACTCACCCAAGTTACCTGGTGAGGAGACGATGATGGACAATGGCCATCCCAGGGAATGGAGAGAGCCTGAAGCTGCAGGCAGGATAATCCCATCCATCATATCCATGGGTTATGGGCCCCCTCTCACTTGGAGGTGGAGTGGACATCACCATCCCAAACTCCTCAGGATTTGGGGAAGAGCTATGGACTAGTGTGTTCTTAATGGCATTCTGTTGTAGACATATTGTGATACAAGCAATGCAAGAAACTATAAGAGTGAGGTGGAGCCAGTGGCCACTGGACACTTTTGGGGCAGGGAAGGGAAAAGCAGTTGTAATACAGGGGCTTTTTCAGGACTTGGGAATTATCCTGAGTGACATTACAACGACAGATATAGCCATTTTACATCAGCATATACCATGCAGAACTGTGTGGGAGAGAGTGTGGTCTACAATGTGAACTATGGTCCATACTTAGAGGCAAAGCCCCTGGATGTGTATATCCATCGCAAGTGATGTGCTACATTAATGAAAGATGTTTATGTGGGATGTTATGGGAGGTGTGGGAGGTGGGGAACATGGGAATCCCTGTAATTTTTGTATAACATTTATGTAATCTAAGCATCTTTTAAAATATATATATATAAAAAGTACCACACAAATACAAACTATTAACAGTAGCAGAGTATATGTGAACATTGTACTTTTCCATGAATTATTTGTAATCCTGTAATGTTTCTAATGTAAAAATAATAATATTTCAGAATGTTATACTGACAGAAAAAATAAACTGCTTTAAAAAAAAATCAGTTGGCTGTCATTGAGAAATGCAAGTCAAAACTACAATGAGTTACCACTTCATAACCACTAGGATGGCTATTATTTTTTTAAAAACTGAAAATCACAGGTGTCACTGAAGATGTAGAGAAATAGGAACCTTTGTACATTGTTGGTGAGAATGCGGAAGGGTTCAGCCACTGTGGAAAACAGTTTGGCAGTTCCTGTGAAAGTTAACTAAGAATTATCATATGACACAGCAATTCTACTCCCTGATACATACCCCAAAGAACTGAAAACAGGGACTTGGACAGATTTTGTACACCAATGTTCATCGCAGCATTATTCAAAATAGCTAAAAGTGGAAGCAACTGAAATGTCCATCAACAGTTGAATGGATAAACAAAATGTGCTATATCCACACAATGGAAAGAAATGAAGTGCTGGTACATGCTATGTATTAGTCAGGGTTCTCTTGGGAAACAGAATCAACAGGAGATATCTGTCAATAATATGAGATTTTAAAAAAGTCTCTCACGCAACCATGGGGATGCACAAGTCCAGGTTCCGCAGGCAGGCTGCAAACCAGGGGCTCCGATGAAAGTCCAATGAAAGGTCCTTGGTGGGTTTCTAGGAGAAGTTGCCTGTCTAACGACGAGCTGGGAAATTCTCTCTGAATGTTGGAATCACTTTCCTTTTTAAGGCATTCAACTGATTGGATAAAAGCATCACCCATTGATGATGTAATCTCCCTGATTGATGCAGATATAATCAGCCATCCATGCAGCAAACTCACTGGTGACCGAAGTCCATAAATGCTCTTATATTACAATTAGCCCAGTGCTTGCTGGAACAAACACCTGGAAACAATTACCTGGCCATGTTGACACAGTAACCTAACCATCACATGCTACAACATGGATGGACCTTGACGACATCATGTTGAGTGAAATAAGCCAAACACAAAAAGACAGATATTGTATGATCTCTCTTATATCAAATATTTAGAATAAGCAAATTCATGGAGACAGCAGAAATAGTGGGGAAAGCAGAATAGTGGTTATCAGGGTGGTAAGAGTGGGGAATGGGGAGTTATTGCTAAATGAGTGTGAATTTTGGTTTGGGATGCAAATAGTCTGGAAATAGTGGTGAATGTTAGACAGTATTGTCAATGTATTTAGTGCCAAAGAATTGTCCTCTTAAAATGGTTAAAATGGTATTTATGTTATGCATATTTACCACAACTAAAAATGAATTTATTTTAAAAACCAGAAAAAAAAAATCAATTGGCTGTAATGAACCTTGAGGACATTATGCTGAGTGAAATAAGCCAGACACAAAAGGACAAATATATATGGTCTCACTAATATTAACTGAATATGAACAATAAATACATGGAGTTAAAATCTAGACTATAGGTTACTAGGAGATAGGATGAGGGCTGAGAAGGGGTATTGATGCTTAATGTATGTAGAATTTTTAATTAGCTTGACTTTTAAAAAGTAGTAAATTGATAGTAACAATTTATAATGAATATAACTAACATGGCTGGTTTGTAAATGGAATTGTGGTTGAAAGGGGTAGTCGAGGGATGCAAATGTCAATTGAAAGAAAGACAGAATAATCTAGGGACTGGATAACATAGTGGTTAAAGTCTAAGAAACATTAGACTTGAGGATTGTGGTTAATAGTACAAATACAAGAATGTACTTCTTTTTAAAATTTTTTTATTTATTTTCAAAAGATACTTAGATTACATAAATTGTTACATAAAAAATATAAGGATGCCCATATGCTCCCTCCCCACATGTACAAGTTCTTTCATTAGTGTGGCACATTCATTGCAATTGATGAACACATTTTGGAGCATTGCCACTAAGCATGGACTATAGTTTACATTGTAGTTTACACTCTCTCCCACTCAATTCTGTGGGCTATGGCAGGATATATAATGGCCTGTATCTGTCACCGCAATGTCATCCAGGTCAATTCCAAGTCCTGAAAATGCCCCCATATTACACCTTTTTTTCCCATCTCCCTGACTTGAGCACCTCCAGTGGCCGCTGTCTCCACATCAATGATATAATTTCTTCCATTGCTAGAATCACAGTAAGTCTATAGTAAAATACCAGTAAGTCTACTCTAGTCCATATTTTATTAACCAATACTGAGGATTCTGGGATGGTGATGCCCACTCCACCTCTAATTGAGAGGGGACTTTGATCCCATATGGTTGATGGATGGGGCTCTCTTGCTTGCAGTTGTAGACTCTCTCGATTCCTTGGTGTGGTAGTTGTCCAAAGAATGTTCTTCTATGAGCTGGAACAAATGTATGTCAGTATTACAAGGTGGTAAGAATAGGGTTCCCATGGGAAAAATACAACTTATGTAACTTCTGGACTATAGTCAAAAGCAATATTGTAATATTCTTGCATCAGTGTCAAAAAAGGTACTATATCTACAGTAAGGTTCAATAACAGGGGTGTATGGGATTTTTTTCTTTTGGACTAAGGAAAATGTTCAAAAATTTACTGAGGCAATGACTGCACAGCTCTGTGATGAAAGTGAGAACCTCTGAGTGTACACTTTGGATAGACTGTACAAGGCACGAGACTGTATAACACAGTGATCTATGTGGTAGAAGATGGACTGTGGTTAATAATACAACTATGAGAGTGCTCTCTCATGGGCTATAACAAATGTTCAATACTAATACCTGGTGTTAATAATAGGGGGTGTATGGAAAAAATAAACCAAATGTAAGCTATGGACCATAGTTAGTGGTAAAAGTCTAATGATGCTCTTTCATAATCTGTAACAAATGTTCCATAACAACGCAAGGTGTTGGTGGAGGGGTGATGCATAGTAATTCTGCACATTATGCATGATTGTTTTGTAAATTTAAAACTTCTCTAATATATATATATATATATGTTTTTAAAAAGGAAAATAAAAAGTGTTGGCAAGGGAAAAAAATCAAATGGCCATAAATATGAAGGTTTATTTCTGAACTCTCAATTTGATTCCTTTGTTCTATATGTCTATCCTTGTGCCAGTACCATGCTGTTTTTCATAATAAGTTTTAAAATCAGAAAGTGTGAGTCCTTCAACTTTGTTTATCTTTTCAAGCTGATTTTGGCTATTTGGGGTCCTTTATCTTCTATATAAATTTGATGATTGGCTTTTTCATTTCTGCAAATAAAGCTGTTGGAATTTTTATTGGGATTGCATAAAATTGACCTCTTAATGATATTTAGTTTTCCAATCCATGAACATGGAATGTCCTTCCATTTATTTAGGTCTTCTCTGATTTCTTTCAGTAAAATTTTGTAGTTTTATATGTGCAAGTCATTTACATCCTTGGTTAATATTTTTCCTAGATACTTGATTCTTTCAGTTGCTATTTTAAATAGATTTTTTCCCTTGATTTCTTCTTCCAATTGTTCATTACTAGTGTATAAAAACACTAATGATGTTTGAGTGATGGCTTTGTATTACTCCACTTTACTGAATTCATTAATTAGCTCTAGTAGCTTTGTTGTGAATTTTTCAGGATTTTGGTATATAGAATCATGTCATCTGCAAATAAGGAAAGTTTTATTTCTTTCTTTCCAATTTGGCTGTCCTTTCTTGCTTAATTTTTCTTGCTAGAACTTCTAGTACAAGGTTAAATAACAGTGGTGACAGTGGGTATGCTTGTCTTGCTCCTGATCTTAGAGAGAAAGCTTTCAGTCTTTCATCATTAAGTTGGATGTTGGCTGTGGATTTTTAAAAAAATACCCCTTATCATATTGAGGAAGTCTTCTTCTATTCCTAGTTTTCTGAGTGTTTTTTTATCAAGAAGAGGTGCTGGGTTTTGCCAAATCCCTTTTCAGTGTCAATTGAGATGACCATGTGTTTTTTTTTCCTTTATTCTATTAATGTTGAGTCTTACATTAGTTGGTTTTCTTGTGTTTAACCACTCTTGCATACCCGGGATAAATCCCACTTGATCATGGTGTATAATTGTTTTAAACAATATCTTGTTGAGGATTTTTGCATAATATTCATGAGGGATATTGGTCTGTAATTTTCTTGTGGTATTTTAGTCTGCCTTTGATATTAGCATGATGTTGGTCTCATAAAATAAGTTAGGAAATGTTCCTTCCTTTTCAATTTTTTGGAAAGATTTGAGCAGGACTGGTATTTATTCCTCTTGGAAAGTTTGGTAAAATTTTCCCCAATTTTTGCCATTTGGTCCTGGGGTTTTCTTTAATGGGATATTTTTTATTATTGATTGGCTCTCTTGACCTGTTATTGGTCTGTTGAGACCTTCTATTTCTTCGGTGTCAATGTACTGTGTAGGCTGTGTGTTTTTAGGAATTTGTCCATTTTATCTAGGTTACCTCATTTGTTGGTATATTAACTACCTTTTAGGGAAAAAAGCCAGGTGGGTGAGGGATGAGCTGGAGGTTCTCAAATTCTTGATTTTTTGATTTTTTATTGCCACAGGGAAGAGTATAAGCATTTCTTGAACTAAGCAAGCATGTCTAGCTTTGAGACCTGGCCTTCATGTAAACTCTATTCTTTGTATAATCCAAAGAAAAGGTCTTAGAGACAGCCCCTGTCTTAGTTTGCCTGATCTGCTATGGAAAATACCACACAATGGGTTGGTTTAAATAATGGGAATTTATTGGCTGAAGGTTTCAGAAGCTAGTAGTCCAAAATTAAGATATCAGCAAGGCTTGTTTTCTTCCTGAAATATGTAGCATTTTGGTGCTGGCTGCTGGCAGTCTTTGGAGTTCCTTGGCTTGAATTACTGCTTCCCATCACATGGTGATGTCCTCTCCTTTCTTGCATCTGTGACTTCTGGTCCTCTTTATAAGGCCTCCAGTAATCTGGATGAAGACCCATCCTCATTCAGTTGGGTTACACCTTAACTAAAATAACATCTTCAAGAGGTCCTATTTACAATGGGTTCACACCCACAGGAATGCAGATTAAGGTTAAGAACATGTCTAAGTTTGGCACAAATTCAATCTACCACATCCATTACAATGAAAAAACCTGTAATCAAGCCATATCATACCTAGATTATCTTTCTTTATCCTCCTGCTTAAATACTTTTCTACAAACACCCATTCCTTTTAACTTCAAGAAACATTTATTGAGTGTTATTATATATGCCAGGTTATTTGCACATGCTTAGGACATAAAGATGAATAAGATGTGATTCATGTGTTCAGGGAATCCTAATCCTGAGGACTAACCCTAACTCTAATACTAACCCTAAACTCTGCACCTGTAGGTGGGACCTTGTTGTTTGTTCTAGACATCATTCTAACAGAAGTTCTTTTTTTTCCTTCTTCTAAACATTCTATTAGATGCTATTGGTAATTTTGTTAATGTTTATCATCATCTGATTTAAATTGTCCTTTCTGTCTCCTCAGAACTTATTTCTCCCCATTGAGGTATTTCTATTTTTTATCTTTCTATGGTAATTGTGAAAAATTAACTTTACCTAAATAAGATTTTTATCAGAAAGGCACATACTCTGAAAGAATGCCAAAATTTTATTTTAGAAGGCTTAGGAGTTCCCTGAGGCCATAGAATTGAAAGTCTACATTTAAAATCTAATTCAAAATTTAAAAATAAGAGATACCAATGTAAATGTTATCCCTAATTGCTATAAGTGGACTTACAAGTTTTTTTGTATTTGGGACAAAAATAAACTCTCTTAAATTCCAGACTAGTGAATGTATACAAATACAAAAATAATTATAATCATAAGGGAGGGCTGAAAGAAAGGTTCATTTTAAATGTAATATATGTAACATTTTACAATAATATGTTTATCTCAGTGCTTTGCACAGGGTAGACACCCAATTAGTAGTTGATTATTTGATTTATCATTCTCTTGGGCTTTGCAGTCAGATAAACTTGGATTTGAATCCTGGCTCTTCCATTTACAAGCTGTGTGACTTTTGGGAAATTCTATGTCACAGTTTCCTCATCTTTAATATTGGGATAATAAAAGCAACTTCTATATAGGGTCCTTGTAAGGATTAAGCCAGACAGTACAAGAAAAGTACATAGCACAGTGCTTGACACACTCCAAGTGCTTGATAAATGTTAGATTGTTATTAGTATAAATAATGGATGTTAGGAAAGCAGAAGCTTTGATCAAAGCTCTGACTGTTTACACCTATGATGGGCCTTCTCTGTGATCAGAATTCCTATTTTTCTAACAGCACACAGGGGTCAGAATGTGGTTCCTTGATACTCTCAGCAAAAACAAAGATCTCCATGGTGTTTAATAGATTTCCAACAGACCCAGCTCCGTGCTCCATTTCTGATGAGGTTAAAACATTATGTTCCTCTTGACATCAATCATAACAGGCCAATACTCTGAAAAGAGTGGTTCTTAAGCCTTGCAGTGTGAGGACTGATTTTTTAAAAAGTATAAAACAATTTTTCGAGGACCTATTGCATTATTCATTTAACTGAGGAAACACATAATTGCAAAGAGCTTTTAAGGTTTCAGAAACATTTTTAAGTGAATTTGTATAAGAAACTCAAATATTTTCCAAGGCCCCCATGTCCCATGAGAGTAGGTTGAATTTATCTTAATCTCCATTTCTAGGACCTGTTACAGGCAAAGTGCTGCTCACTGTTTCCTTGAGTTCCCCTCTCATATTCCTTGTGCTTCCCTTTTCTCTTACTTGCTTGCTGTTTGGGATGAATCCTGTGTCAAATTCGGAAGCTTAGCTCCTTCACCATTGCCCAGAAAAAATGAACCATACACCGAATTTTGTGAATGTAGTAATTTTCCTAAAGACCTGAGTGATTCCACACCTCACAGCGTTACACCATCTTGTTGGCTCTACCTCTTTCTCCTTTTCCTACTCAGCCTTTCGAGCCTATGCTCCCACCATGGCCCTCCCCACTGATCCAGTGCCCTCCTGAGGAGTAGAGTCCTCTTCTTTCCTCTAACAGCTTCTCCCATTGTGTCCTTGCTACATCAGCCTGCCTGCCTTCCCCAACCCATGTGACATTCTGCTACCTAGCAATAAAGTATCTATGTGTTTGTGTCAATTAGTACTATCATATGTGTTAGGCATATCAATTGTCCATAGACAAGCGCTGGGGCGTGTATGAATTAAAATCTCCTTGTAATAATTGCAGTACCCCAGGGGCCCTAGAATCATTCCCATAAAAATATCTCTACTTATCAATGAACTTTATGGAATAATTTTCCATGATTTGTTTATATTTTCATTCTTGTCTGTTCTATCTCAATAATACCTCAAGTTTGCCCTACTTAGAAAAACTTGGTACATATTTCTATTTACCCTAATTTGTCCCCATTAAAACTTCAAGTGTACATCTCCTTCTTTATTTTCCAGATCTTAGTGAACAAAATCTTTATATTTCAAAGTCTTATAGACATTGGTCTTTTCTACTTTTGGCTTTGACCACACCATACCGAATACTGATTTGTCCCTGTTTTAGCTTTCAGCTCTCTTATGGCACCAAAAGTTAATACTTTCCCTCACCCAGCTTTCATTATACCAATATCTTTTGATAATGGTATTGATATTGGAAAGGGAGGTAATTGCCCATTTTCTCCCACTGGATTGTTTAAGAGAATATACTGACATGATATTTAAAAAGTTAATAGAGATTCTTCTGCAACAGATTGTTTTGCAGTAAAGACAATTTGGAGATTTCAGTCTCTTCTATTCAGTAAACTAAGATATTGGCTCATTGGCAGTCTTTATTTTTTGGGATACAAGAGGAACTATTTGGAACCAGAGGTGCAGCACTATATTTACTTTCCTTGCTCATTATTGTGAATACTCTTCGAAAATTGACTCCCTCTCCTGAGAAAACATCATACATCACACAGAAATTAATGCTGTAGACCAAAGTGGGTTTCAATGACTATCGGTGTGTGCAGAGACAGCATTCCCAGCAAGTGGATTTGGGGCTTAAAATTCTAACATTCAGAAAATATTTATTAAACACCCACTGTGTACATACAAGGTGCTATACTTGCCACCAGAAATAAAAAAAAAGGTATAGAAATGCTTCCTGATCCTAAGGGGCTTTCAATTTAGAGTGGAGATCAGACAAGTCCAGGTAAGTCAGAATATAGCTATAATGCAAAGCAAAGAAGAGTAACTTCCTAAGAGCCGATGAGAGACAATAGGACTGCAGAGAAGTGAAAGGGTCCATCCTATTGGAATCAAGGAAGATTGCATGGATGGAATCTTGGCAGCACCTTGAACAATGGTGAGCAATAGGACGGGGAGAAAATTCTAGGCAGAGAGCAAGGCATGAAGAAAAGTAGTGGAATTTCAGCCTGCAAAGGTAGGTTGGAACACATCAAGAAGGATCTTCAGTATCAGGCTAAGGAAGTTCAGTGGATCTGTTGGGTCCTATTTTTATAATAACGTGTCCTGTTGCATGTTGATTAATCTGTTAATTAGTGTGTGATGGATTTGAGATCCTAGTAAGTCATTTGTTTATCTTTCCCTCATAGGCACCTAGCACAACACCTGCCATATGGAAGAGCTTGGCAAATGTGGCTTTAATTGAAGCCCCCTTTCAAGTTTTATTGCATTGCATGAATATAATTCATTACCTGAAAACACATGAGACACACACACACACATGCCAGTTTCATAGAGAAGTGGATTTTACAAGTTGAGTTTTTCTCTGAAGGTTATTGACTTTCAGTTTTCTTAGTGAATTTTGTAGGATCCATTTTGATATGAGTTGCAGCTTTAACAGACTGTGAAAGCTGTTGTCAGCTTGGTGATTACATCTTATAGTCTCAATTTTGGGGGACAACAGTGTGTGAAAGACTTGGATTTTCAATTGCCTCAGAAAAGGCAGATTGCTGGCAGCATTAACTACAGCTGTTTTAAACTGAAAAAAAATTTAAAAATGCCTGATGGGTCTCCATTTTCTATAGAATGAAGTCCATTTTTTTTTTTTTTTGCGTGGTATTCATGACCTTTACCACTTTTCCCAAAGGGACCTTTTTAGCTCATCTTCTGGCACTTCCCATTTGTCTATACTTCAGCCGGCTAGAACTCCTCACCCTTCTCAAGCTATGTCATCTATTTCAGTCTGTCTGTCATTGCTGGTGCTGTTCCCTCTGTCTGTGTATACATTAAGATAACCTAGTGATTGGAACAAAGCCCCAAATCTCAGGGGCTTGATGCAATTAAAATTTATTTGTTTTATCTCAGTTAATAGTCAGATATAATCACTCCTAGAAGGTGGCCTTTCTCTTCAGGGACCCAGATTTCTTCCATCCTGTGGCTCCACCATCTTCAAACCAAATGAAATTCTTCTGAGCAGGCATTATGAAGACATATTACCATGTGGATGGGGGAAATTCCTTGATTAGATTCTGTTTTTCTCTCTGGGAGGAACTCTCTTGTTCTCCCATGACCCTTGGTCCATCCACTGAAAGGGTCTTCCATATTCTATCCTCCTGTCCACATCTGAAGTGGATATTTGGGAGTGTGTTCTTTTTGAAAGCTATACAACTTTTTAAAATACATTTTGGAGCATTGCCACTAAGCATGGATTATAGTTTACATTGTAGTTTACACTCTCTACTGCACAATTTTGTAAGTTATGACAAAATATATAATGACCTGTATCTGTCATTGCAGTGTCATTCAGGACAATTCCCAAGTCCCGAAAATGCCCCCATATTACTCCTATTTTTCCCTCTCTCCTTTCAGAACCTCCAGTGGCCACTGTCTCCACATCAGTGATAACAAATAATGTTCTTTTGAGTCCTTTCTTTCTCCTCCATTTTAAAATCCAGTCCAGTATCATGTATTGCATTTACCTGTCATTGTCTCTTTAGTTGTTCCTTTTCTAATTTAATTTCTAATTAGAGAAGTTGTAGGTTTACAGAAAAATCATGTAAAAATACAGCTTTCCCGTATACTCCCCCCCCCATTATTAGCACTTTGCATTCATGTGGTACCTTTGCTACAATTGATGAAAGAATATTATCATAGTACTATTAATTATACTCCATAGTTTACATTAGGGTGTATTTTTTCCCCCAATAAACCACCCTGTTATTAACACCTTGCATTAGTGTGGTACATTTGTTATAATTCAAGAAAGAACATTTTAATAATTATACTATTAACTATAGTCCATCATTTACAACAGGGTTTACTGTGTAGTACAGTTCTTTGTTTTACATTTAAAATTTTATTCTAGTAATATATATGACCTAAAATTTCCGCTATTAGCCACATTCACATACATAATTCAGTGCTGTTGAATACACTTACAACGTTGGGCTACCATTACCACCATATGGAAATTTATCTACAGTATGAACCTTCCCATCTCAGTCATTCCCAAGTATACCATTCAGTGAGAGTAATCATATCCACGTTGCCCTACTCTCACCACCATCCCTTACCAGAAATCTCTCTTCACCCCAAATAGAAACCCTGTACCCATTGTGCATTAATTCCCTATTTCTCCTTCCATTCCCACCCCCTGGTAACCTGTACTCTGCTTTCTGTCTCTATGAGTTTACATATTCTAGCTATTTCATATAAATGGAATCATGCAATATTTGTCCATTTGAGCCTAACTTATTTCACTCAATATGATGTATTTAAGGTTCATCCATGTAGTGGCAAGTATCAGAACTTCATCCCTTTTGAAGGCTGAGTAATATTCTACTATATGTATATACTACATTTTGCTTATCCATTCACATGTTGATGGACATTGGGGTTGCTTTTACCTTTGGGCTATTGTGAACAATGCTGCTATGAGCACTGAAGTACAAGTATCTGTCTGAGTCCCTGTTTTCAATTCTTTTGGGTATAAACCTAAAAGTGGGATTGTTGGGTCATATGCTAGTTCTTTTTTTAACTTTCTGAGGAACTGTCAAGCTGTTTTCCACAGTGGTTGCATCATTTTACATTCCCACCAACAATATATAGGGTACCTCATTCTCTGTATCCTTATAAGCATTTGTTACTTTCCAATTTTTAAAAATAATAGCCATTTTAGTGGGTGTGAGGTAGTATCTCATTGTGGTTTCGATTTGCATTTCCGTAATTCAATAATGAAGTTGAGCATCTTTTCATGTGCTTATTGGCCATGTGTACATCTTCTTGGAGAAATGTCTATTCAAGTCCTTTGTCCATTTTTGAATTGACTTGTCTTTTTATTGTTGAGTTGTAGGGGTTCTTTATATATTCTAGATAGTAAACCTTTATCAGATATGGTGGGCTATACAATTTTCACAGTTTGCTTCCTGCTTGTACAAATTTGGGGTTCTGAGGATTATTTTAATGCTTGAATTGTCAAAGGCTTTTTCAGATTGGGATCATGTTTATTTAGCAGCACAATTCATTCAGAAACTTGATAGGTTTCTGATCTGTTAGCTTCCAGTCAGTTCCACGTACCAGTAAGTATATCCAAAGTTTTTTCCTAAATGTCATTCTCAAGTCTGTTTTATTTATTTGCTTCACCGCCCTCATGCCTTTCTTTTTCTATTTAATTTTGGCTACCCAGAAAGCAATAGGTTTGGGTCGAAAGACCACACCCTAATGTAATCTTTGAAGTAGTGCTGATGGTTTTTAAAAATTTAAACTATTAGTTCTCATTGACTGCTAATCATACTACAGAGAATAATACAATATTAAACTGTATCATCCCAGTAAATTAATCTTCACTTGGAAAATCTCATTATCGTAATAAAATATAGCATATAGAACTTTCATTTAGCATACATTTTTAACGAAAATTTTAAGAATTTTTGAGAATGGGAATTATAAAACTTGATGCAAAGGAGCATTCTACTTTCAGATAACATGTATCTTAAAATATCATGAAAAAGAATCTTTATTCTGAAAACAATGTCCAGGAGAGAATGCTTGAATTCCTCTAAAATCACTAGTTCTAGTTATCCAATTGCAGTTTTGGTAACATTAACACGAAAACACATTTACAATATAACAGTGTAATAATCTTTCAAATAATTAAGATAGAATAAATGTTGTTGACATACACATTACCTACATGTTTTAAAAACACAGAGTTCTTTCACATTTACTCTTTTGAAAAATTGAGGTACACATATCTTATTGTAATAGTCTAAAAAAAACTTGCACTCCAATGTTCATAGCAACTTTGTTAATTTTTAGCACTGAAAATCCATTCCAAAGCCTTTAGTAATAGTCACTGTAGCCAAATGAAATCAATGTCTTGTGATCTTAATAGCTTATAGGACTTAATATATTGAAGGTGTGATGAAGTAGTCCCTTCTTTCATTTGTTTATGTGGTCTGAAATCACAGTTCAGCAGAGTGAACGTGTTTTCTCTTTGTTAAACTATTAGGTAATGCATTCTTTGGAAAATATATGCTGACAGATGAGAATAAAAAGTTCTGAAATAGCTTGACATATTGAACAAATATCATCCTAGTCTGGACCTTATCTATTGCAGGCAGACACACCATAACTTGGTGGTGTAAAAAATATTCAAAAAACCTGTCTGAAAGTCTCAGATGTCCAAAAGAGTCCAAAAGTTTTAGAATGATGTAAAGCCAGTAATATTCCAAGGATCTATCCTGTTATATTGCCAAAACCTCTACAGCTAATAAGGCAATAAAGTTGTAAATCATATGATAACATGGATGAACTTGGAGGACATTATGTTGAGTGAAGCAAGCCAGACACAAAAGGACAAATACTGTATGATTATGTTACTATGAACCAAATATATTGTGTAACATATTGTTTGATTAAAAAAAAATTATATGTATCCAGTACATTTAATTGAGAAATGTATGTATTTATTCATCTGTGTTTACTTTTTAGTTTTTAATTGTTTATATTTTCAATTATTAAATGTACAAAAAAAAAACTAGGCAGAAATAAAAAAATAAAACACATTTATTGAGGTATAATTAATGGTCAATGAACTGCACATATTTAAAGTGTACAATCTGATACATTTTGACATATGTACACATCTGAGAAGCCCTCACCACAATCAGAATAATTAAAATATCTATCACCACCCTCAAATTTCTTTATGTCCCTTGGTATTTCTTCCCTTCTGCTCTTCCTCCACCCCTTTGAAAACCACTGATTTGTTTTCTGTCACCGTAAATTAGTTTGCACTTTAAAGAATTTTATGTAAATCATTCAGAATGTACTATTTTGTCTGACTTTTTTCACTCAGCATAATTATTTTGAGATTCCATCTGTGTTATTGTGTGTATCAGTTCTCTATATCACTGAGTTGTATTCCATTATAAGGGTATAGCAAAATTTGTTTATCCATTTACCTGATGATGGACATTTGGGTTGTTTCCAGTTTTTGGTTATTATAAATAAAGTTACTTTGAACATTTGTGCACAAGTTTGTGTGGGCACATGCTTTCATTTTTCTTGGGTAAATCCTAGATGTGGAATGGCTGAGTCATGAGTAGGTATATGTTTAACTTTTTAAGAAATTCCCAATATCCTTTCCAAAGTGGCTGCACCATTTACAGCCCCACCAGTAGAGTCCCAAATGTTCTATATCTTCACCCAACACTTTGTGTGGTCAGTCTTTTCAATTTTAGCCATTCTGCTAGGTGTGTGGTATCATATGCACCTAATGGTATCTTACTGTAGTTTTAATTTGCATTTCCCTAGTGAATAATGGTGTTGAGCTTCCTTTTAGGTGCTTATTTGCCATCCATATATTGTCTTTGATGAAGTGTCTGATCAAATCTTTTCCCATTTAAAAAAGAACCCTTATATTTTTGATTATTAAATGTACAAATAAAGTTAAGAGAAAAAAAAATTATCTGCTGAGAAGCTATATAATTAGCTTACCCTGGATTCATCAGTAAAGCTGTCTATGAATAAAAAAAAAAAAAAAAAAAAA
>JAQZBX010022353.1:0-31630 GCA_029593785.1 Cabassous unicinctus
TGTCCCAAAACAGAATCATCCTCTTGCTAAAGAATATAGTCTTGGCCTTCCTGGAAGCACAAATCATTTTAGCATCACTCATTGACGTTTCTGTTTTGCATATGAAATAACTTTTTAGAGCTCCAACCCAAAAAGGAAAGTGGGCAAAAAAGCTATCTGTGCTAAATAAGGAAAAGTCTTAGCAGAATACTGAATCATCTGCCAGGTGGCCAAAATTCCGGTTCCAAAACCCAAAGAACTAGTTTTCATAGTTTAAAAAAAAAAACGAACCCTTGATCCTTGTCTCCACCTGTCATGGATCTTAGATTATCCTTCATGTCCTTTGCTCACATAAAGTTACTTCTCCTCCTGGCCCTAATTTCTTCTTTCAAAGATTTTAGACCTTAATAAAGAAAGAAGGAAAAGGAAATCAAAGAAGCTAAGTGCCATGAATGTCGCCCGTCTCAGCACACTTAGACAAGCCTTTGACTGGAATCTGGAACCCTCTCCCTGGCCATGAAAGCCTGGAGGTAGAAGCACACAAGCCCAGAAATCAGTTGCAACCAGCCCATCATGAAATTCTCTTCCCCGCCCCCTCATACCCTTAGACATTCAGAAATTCTAGGGAGAAGAGAAACATTTTGCAAGATCAGCTGTGCTGATATCAGCCTTAGATGCCCTCCCTGTGCACATACCCAGCTCTCTCAGGAAATTCCTGAGTTGCAGATCCCCTGTTCTCCTCCACTGGTTAAACTACGTCACCCTATCTCCCGGAGTTTCCTACAGGCTTGATACAGACCTCCCCTGTGTAGCTGGGGAAAGCAAGTCTGTTCCATCTTGTGGCCGTTGGAGGTAAAGCATTTTGACTTAAACATCATTGAATGACTAAAGCTGACTCTTCTTGGAAAGAATGTGCTGGTTCCTAAAACACTGCTGGCTGCTGTGTAACCTCCCAGAACCTGAGGCATGTGCTGGGGAGGATGCGTTCCTGAGAGCTGAGGTCACAGGACCGAATGGGAGCACAGGCGTCAGCGCGTGGAGCCCAGGGTCCCCGGTGGCCTTCCCACGTGGACCTGGAGAAGCATCGTCACCTCTCCTGGCTCCATGTAGCCGCCTCTGAAGGGAGGGCCTGTGGAGTGGGGGCAGTTGGTGTCCTGGGTCCAGCATGCTTGCAAACGTCACCTCCATTCTCGTGTCCCTACTCTCAGGAGTCAGCTCCTCAGAAATAGGATCAGCTCTTCTACTTGGAGAAGCATTTTGAGAGCAGTGATTTTGTCATTCATTCACTCACTCACTCTTTCATTCATTCATTCAAACTGCATTTACTTTGCCGGGAGCAGATTTAGGCACGGGATACATAGGAATGACACAGACACCGTCCTTTTTCTCATGGGCTCCCAGGCCACTGTCTCCAGCACTGGGCCAGGAGTCAGACCCGGGTTCTGATCTGTTTCTGCTTCTTGCTTACTGGGTGGCCTCTTGAAAGGCATGTGAGTGCTCAGGGCCCGTGTCCAGTCTGCAGCACAATGAGCTGGACTAGATGCATTGTGGAAGAAGGCAGAAAAGCTTGCTAGTTAACCTTCCTGGCTCATACTCCAGTGCTGCCCCCTGCTGGCTGTGTGATCTTCACCAAGTTAGAAAGTTCTCTTCTCCAGCTGTAAGGGAACCACGTGCCCACTTCATAGGGTTGATGTGAGGATTAAAGAATCAATGTACCAATTTAAAAAATGAGCAAAAGGATATTTCTCCAAAGATTATATACAAATGGTCCCTAAACACATGAAAAGATGCTCAACATTGTTAGTCATTAGGGAAATGCAAATCAAAACCACAATGAGATCCCATTTGACACGCAATAGAATGGCTGTTATTTTAAAAATGGAAAAACAACAAGTGCTGGTGAGGAAGTGGAGAAATAGGAACCCTCACACACTGTTAGTGAGAATGTAAAAGAGTGCAGCTGCTGTGGAAAACAGTTTGGTGTTCCTCAAAAAGTTAAAAATGGACTTACCATTTGACCTGGCAATTATGCTTCTAGGTATATATATACATCCAAAAGAATTGAAAGCAGGGACTCAAACAGATTTTTGTATACCAGTGCTCATAGTAGCATTATTCACAATAGCCAAGAGGTGGAAATAATCCAAATGTCCATCAATAGATGAATGGATAAACAAAATGTGGTATATACATACAGTGGAATATCATTCAGCCATAAAAAGGAATGAGGTACTGATACATGCTACAACTTGGTTGAAGCTTGAAGACATTGTGTTGAGTGAAATAGGTCAGACACAAGAAGACATGTATTGTATGGTTCCACTTATATGAAATACCTAGAATTTGCAAATCCATAGCATCATGAAGTCGATTACAGATTACCAGGGACCCAGGGAGCTAGGGGTGGGAATGGGGAGTTACTGCTTAGTGAGTATAGAGTTTTTGTTTGGAATGATGAAAAGGTTTTGGTGATGGATAGTGGTGATGGTAGCACACTATTGTGAATGTAATTAATATCACTGAATTGTATACATGAAAGTGGGTAAAATGGGAAATTTTGAGTTGTATATATGTTACCACAATTTTTTTTTTAATTTTAATTAACCAGGAGAAAAAGAGTCAATGTGAAAGCCCCAGGACAGTGCCTGCACATCATATGCACTCACAGATGGTAGCTGTTGTTTTAATCATGGTCTCTTCCTAGCACAGAGCCCCCCGCCCCCACCCCATAAGCCTCATAACTGTCAAAATGTGAGCAGACCCCAAGGAGGCAGCCTGGGAATTGGGAAGGGTGGAAGCTGATTGATGGTTTCTTGCTTGTTTCTCTGTTCACTCTCCCAGCCGTGGCTTTGGACAGTCCAATTCCCTCCCCACATCCGGCTCCGTGGGCGGTGGCATGGGCAGACGGAACCCTCGCCAGTACCAGATCCCCTCCCGGAACATCCCTTCCGCCCGGCTTGGACTCCTGGGCACCAGCGGATTTGTTGGTTCTAACCAGCGCGGCACCACAGCCAACCCCACCATCATGAAACAAGGAAGACAGGTTTGTTCTGCCACAGGGAGAAGAGAGGGCCAGCCGAGCTCAGGGCCTGAAACTTCAGGACCTCCTCAAAGGGGGATAAAGAGATGAACGTGCCTGAGAGGTGACAAGGATTGCTGGCATCATTTCTCTGAGAGGCAGAGCTATTCCATGGCTGCGTCTGGCTCACAGGGACTTGCTTGAGATGCCTCCAGGACCGTGTGACGGCCTGTAGGAAGAAATGCAAAAGCTATTTCTTGTTTGCATTGATCCTTGGCTTGCCCCAGCAAACCTCACCACCTCCCAAATCTGGGTTCCAAAGGCACCTGAAGCATTTAAGGAGCAGGAACTTTTTTTAGCTTTCCCATCTGTGGCAAATAACTCCTTAATCACCGAGCTGTGGTGGAGAATCCACAGCCTGAGAGGGGAAGCTTTCTCAGCCAGTCAAAGCCAGCACTGCCCAGAGGTTGCTCCTGAACAGTTTAGAACTGACCTCTCTGTCCTGTGGGCCCCTAACCCCTCTAACCCTGCCCACTCCACCCCCACCCAGTACCTTCCCAGCTTTGTGAGGCTGGGATTGGAGGGACACAAAGGCGTCTGAGGTTCTGGGTTCTCATAAGAAACTAAGGAAGTAGGGATTGGTTTAAAACCAGGAAAACAGCTCCAGGCGAGAGAGGCTAGTTTTACTCCCCAGGGACTATCAGAGAGCCCCGCATGGTGACCACTGTCCTGAGCCCCCAGGTGATTTCAGGAGGACACCCACATGATGAGCACACACGCCGCGTTGTGCTAGCTGGTTGCCAGCTGAGAGTGGAGACGTTCTAATTTTCCCCCTCCCTTTGGAGTAAATTGTAAGACTCAAAAAGAAAATCAAATGAGAGCCCTGAAATAGTTTGAGCTCTTCATTGCAAACATTTATAGAACTCTCCCCTAGTTCCTAAAAAAATGGCAGGCAAAGCAAAGGCAATAAAAGGTTAAAAAATAGAGTTGAAGATAGTGTGGGGAGAGGCGTCCAGAATAAAGCCTAAGAGAGAGGCCTTAGAGCAGAGGTTCTTAACCAGGGCTTCATGGACCCCCAAGTGTCTGTGGAAAGATTACAGGGGGTCCGTGAGCTTAAATTGAAAAAAATCAACTTATCTTTATTTTCTCTGACCTCCAATGTTGAGTTTCATAAAACTATCTGCCATTATATTCTAGGAAGGGGTCCGTGGTTTTCACCTGACCGGGAAAGGGGTCCGTGGAATAAAAAAAGGTTAAGAACCCCTGCCTTAGAGAGACTTGGCGGGGCAGAATAAAATGAATGGAATCAACGCCCCCTCTATATATATGCACAAATGGACAGTGCTGACCTGCAAGCCCTTTCCGAGAAGTTAGCGGAGAGTCTCCCTTGGTAGTTGTCCCGTCCCTGAATTTTGACTGGCGACTCTGGCCTTCCAACGGGCCTCAGTTAATGGGTTCCCTTTTGCGCTTCTTACTAGAACCTCTGGTTCGCCAACCCTGGGGGCAGCAATAGCATGCCAAGCCGGAGCCACAGCTCAGTCCAGAGGACCCGCTCGCTGCCCGTGCACACTTCTCCTCAGAACATGCTGATGCTCCAGCCACCAGGTAGGGCCCGGTGCTTGCTCTCCCCCTTGCTTCTCCCGTTGACACGAGGGGAGGCCAGGAGGCCAAAATAGACAGCCTGGTGAGCCCAGCCGGAAAGTGCTTAGCCTCGGCTGTCACCACGCATTCCTTTGAGCTTATAGGAGCCTTTCCTTTTTTAAACTGCCTGGCCAGCAGGAAAAGCGGCTGATTGGCCGGGAGCCAGCATATGTAGCCCCAGAGTTGCTTGCAATCTGATGGGGATATTTTTGATACTAGTCATATTTCTAGATTGATTAAACCAGAGACATTGCTGGAGGATTTTTTTTGTTTGGGTGGAAGGGAAGAGGGGTTCTATGAATAGTGTGTGTGTGTGTGTGTGTGTGTGTGGTTTGTGTAAGGGTGGGGGTATGGTATATGGAGAGAGAAAGAGTGAGTGAGACAGAACACTTGACTGTGTTGACACTGAGAGACCTCCCTTCTCCCTGGTTTGAGATTGCCTCGCAAACTTGATAACTATTGGACCAGCTGCTTACTTGGTTAAAAAGCAGCTTGGCACACTTCAATTGCACCTTCAACCATGCCTCCTAAAACAGAGTAGCTGGACTTGTGGACCCCTGACAAGCATTTGAACCTTTCTGGGTGCAGGCAGTGACCTGTACTCCAGGAGCTGTGCAAAGCTGTGCGAGCAGTTGCTCCACCTACCTAGGTGACCCTCCAGCCAGGCCACGGTGAGATGCGGTGCCTGTGGAGGGAAGTGAGCTCCCTGGGTGGTAGAAGCGCTCCACACAGTAAGTCTCATAGGAGTTCAAAGAAGGAGAGCATGCCTGGAGTGGGCACGGAAGCTCAGCTTCAGTGCACAGAAGGGTGAAGAGGTTGGAAGAAAGGAGGGTGGAGCTGCAGGCAGAGGGAGCCCAGGGGGCAAGACTGCAACCGTCATCGGAAAGGTCCCGCCAGAGTTCCATCGGGTGGACCGAGGGAGCCATAAAGATTGTGGCTGATCGTGGACGACTTCAAGCTCAAGGCTGAGGATCTCGGCCTCTGGCTGCTCTAGTGGGGAGTCTACCTACGGACGCTTTCGAGCAGGGGCAGGAGTGAAGGGGAGGCAAGCTGGAGGTGGGAAGGCCGGCGAGGAGGAAGATGCCGAAGGAGCAGGCGTTAAGCAGCTGCCATGGGAAGGGCCCTTAAAAGATGCCCTTTGGCTTCTGGAGCTCTTTATTTGCTTACTTTAGTAAGTTGCTTTTCTCCATTTTGACAACTATAGCTATTTTTCTTCCTGAGACGAAATACTTGAAAAAACGTGGGTGATGGCAAGGCCCTTTCCCCTGGATCATCTAGTCCCATTCTGTGTTCTCATGTGGAATTATGTGTAATCCATTCTCAGTAAAAGAAGACGCTGGACAGGATTTGAAGACCTCCTGGGGACGAGGGGCTCTTTGACCTCCTCCGGTGACTCTTCCCGTGCGACCCCAGTCCCTTGACCTCAGCAGCCCAGGCGTACCCGTAGCCCTGTTGGCTTCTTCCAGCCTCTCCTTCCAGTGGCTCTATTCCAGGTGCTCAGTGCTGCTCTTGGTTTTCCCCGCACTTTCCTCAAGTCCTCCCCATCTTCACTGGGAAGGCCGGTCCCCGGCAGTCCCTTCTCTAAGAGCAGAGCCAGCCTGAGAGCCAGAGGAGGGTGCTTGGGGTCTTTCGATACAGATTCTCATTCATACTTTGTTCCGTCTGTGGTTTGGCAGCAGTGCTGAGTGGCTGCTCCTGCTCAGAGCGTTTCCACCCTCTGCACACAAAGCCCCTTGTCCCTGCGGTTGAAGAATCAAATGACACGAAGTCTTGTAAGGAAAAGGACCACCCCCTCCTCTGCCCCTCCTTGTCTAAGGGGTAGCTGCTTATAACAGTTGCTTTTCCATTTTCCTGGTCATTGCCTGCAAATCTCTAAATAATATGCTTGGCACACTCGCTTTAGAATTCTAGAACCCTTGGGGCTTTATTGTTTTTTAATTAGTCTCTGGCCCACGCACTACAAACCCACCTCCAGCAAAGCCCTAATGAACTACAGTGTTTCTCACAGTGCCCAAAGCATGGGCACAAAGTACTCCAGACTTCCTCAATGAAAATAAACTGGCGAGCGTCAGGCAGGAGCTGCTCCTCCGTCCTGCCCAGCATTCGCAGCGCAATGCCAGGTGGCGTTTCCTGGGACGTGGTCGTGAAGGCTGAGGCAGGACCAGGCACAGCCCAGGACCCCACACTGAGGGGAAATGTGGCTGCCAAAAGTCTCCACCCAGGCACAGGTGCCTCCTAAGCCTTTGCTCATGCTCCAATCAAAGGCTGCTTTTCAAGACAACCAGTCACTGTTAGACTGCATCCTTCTTTCCAAGGAGGCAGCCTCCTTGACCAGGGAGAGGCCCCCTCACTGCCACAACAGCTCAGAGGAAGGCTCCTCTTAGAGAGAAGGGGCCTTTCGGAGATGGGCCTGGATGTCTCCTCCACAGATAGGCCTTTCCCCTGAAAAGCAGCACAACCTGGCCTGGTATGTGAGGGAAAGAAGCAGCAGAGAGGTGGGGAAAGGACCGATCTGTGCAGCCCATGCAAGGATGTCCCCTGGCCTTCAGGGAGATGCTCGGCTTGGGGAAAGCAAACCCTCACTCTGCTCCTTTTTAGTGGAAAACATCTTAGGACTGGATCAGAAGAGAGAACGTGGTCCATCAGTGAAACCTCACAGGCCCTGGGCAGGCACCTGCGGCTCCTCAGGGGAAGATGGGAACCTATGCCCACAGGTGCCCAGCCTTCCCGATGGGATCTCATTTCCTTGTTCCGTGGATCAAGAAGAAAGAGTTCTGAAATATGAAAATTACCTTTCACCCTGGGAAGACTGCCTTTGAAGAGAGTTGGGTTGGTATAGAGGCCGAAGACCAAGAACTGCTTTTACTGAAAACCAGATTGAAGTTTTGGATAATGTCTTTAGAGTAAACTGTATCCTGGCATCAAGATCATCAAGATTTAGCTTGAAAACTGAATCCAGATGAAGACCGAATCCAAACCTGGTTCCAAAATCAGTGTGCAAAGCTGAAAAAGTCATATAGAGAATCACAGTTTCTAACGGTGAAAAAAATTTTCAGCATAAATCCCCTGGAAGAGATAGAAAACTAAACATGTGAAATTATCTTCCAGTTGCTGTACATCAAGAATCAATGGAAATATCAAATGTTAAAAATGTGATGTTTTCTTGTCTGAGCTTAATGTGAATATTGCCATTTTTCTGAAAATATATTGTAAATAATTACTAATATTACATGGTACATATTATATTTGGAACTTTTAGTTAATATAGAGTCCTTTCCTATCTATTTTAGAAAACATTAAAAAAAAACAGCTATTTTTAAGGGAACAAATTTAATTGAAAAAACTAATTTGCTAAAATCAGTAAAAAAAAAAAAAAAGCAGCACAATCTGATTAGCTGTGGCAACTTTTAGGGGTTTGTGGCCAGGGTATCACACTAGAGTACAAGTATCATATCAGGAAGGCAAAAATTGGGAAGGCAGAAGGTGGCTTTCATCTTGACACCAGCAGGAGTAATCACCAATGTAAAATGAAATAGAGACATTTGACAAATCCAAAATAAGTATCTAGAAGACAACTGCATTACAACAGAATGTAGTATTTTCCTCCTGGCCATAGGTTTCTTCAGGGTATCCGTCTTAAACCATGCAGGCAAATCTTGAAGACAATGATGCATTGTCATAATGAGGAAGCTTGAGTCTATAAACTTAAAATAATTCTAGGGAGCAGATGTGGCTCAAGCAGGTGAGTGCCTGCTTCTCACATGGGAGGTTCCAGGTTCGATTCCCGGTGCCTCCTAAAAACAATAACAAGTAAACGAAATGAAAAAGCCAACTCAGGGAAGCTGATGTGGCTCAGTGGTTGAGTACCAGCTTTCCACATATGAGGTCCCAGGTTCAATTCCCCGGTCCCTAGTACCTAAAAAAAATTAAATAAAATTCTATTAAGATGATGGAAGATGTTAAATGTCTCCAAAGAATACAGAAAGGACTGGGGACTAGAACTGCCTCCAAATTGTGCATTCATTGATCAGTCAATTTGTTTAGATTTGCAAGAAACGTTGCTCTTCCTGGATCTACATAAATCCTTGCATCCCTTGGAGCCACTTCAGTGAGTTTGTGTTTAGCTTTATTTCCACAAGAACAGGCTTTAGGATGTTCCCAGAGCCAGCCAGGAGAGCCCTCAGGTGATTTTTGCTTCTCTGTGGCCCCTGGGATGAGTAAGAAGCTCTAACCTGGTCCTCTCAGAGCCCGGGGCATGCGGTCTAATACACTCACCAGGGTGGTGACTTGAGCTCAAAATAAGCATGGTGCCCAGTGAAAGTAGTCATGTTCATTGCAGAGGCAGAATGTGTTTTCCCAACTGGAAAATTAGTTGGGAAATGGCTTGGAGAATGGTCATTTATTTTGGAAGCAGCCCTATTCCTGCTGAGCCGGGCTCAGCTGCCCTCACATCCAGGCAGAGAGGCTCTCTGGCGAGAGCCTGAGAGGCGATGGAGGCCTGTGGCACCTGGGGCCACCTGGGGCTGGCGGCAGAGGGGCTGGGAGCGGGCTTCCAGGCAGCCAGTGGGAAGGGGAGGCTGGGCGGCCACACCAAGCTGCCTCCTGGGGAGCTTGTCCTTCCGTTGCACAAAACTACATGCCAACTACCCTTGATACCGAACTGCCTGGATATGAGATGGCAAGGCAGCCCCTGACACGGCAGCATTTCATGTTGTGACACATCTGTTTACCGCGGCGAACCTCGGCATGAGAACTCTTCCACCTCAGAACGCTGTGTCCCTGAGAGCACAGCACTCTAGACTGTGAGCGTGCCTTTCCTCTTTAGTGTGAGTGAGCTTCACATTCCTTCCCCAGAACTGCTTTTAGAAGGGGGGAGGGAGGGAGAGAGCGCCATGGGTGCAGGGAAGAGACCTCATCAGGGGCGCTTAAAGAACTTGATAAGCATTCGCTCTCTGTCTTCCCAACAAACCTGTCCAGGACTGGCCTGCAGTGGGGAGTCTGGGAAGTAAATTAATCAATTCCCATCACAGCCAGGAACACTGCTGCCCCCACACCCCACCCCACCACCTCTGAGAGGTGAATCCAAAGCGACCAACTTGGGGCAAGATGGTACAATATATCTTGTTCCATAACCAGCTCATCATTTTTCTATAAAAGTGTGGATCTCAGAGAAGTTGCACAGCACTTACCTTGTGTGGGTTTAGGAATGTTTAAGAGGCCAGCAGAGAAAAGTAGCAGACTCAGGGGTGCAAGCCATGCTCAGGTCCTTTGCCACCCACCCTGACCATCCCTGCAGGTGTCAGCTGACCTGCAGCTGCTCTCTGCTTCCCTACCCATGGTGGCTTCTTTTCCTTTTCTTACCCCCCCTCCTTTCTTCTCAGCGCCAGTCTCCCCTTTCTGTCTTCCTGACTCCTCCCATAACCGCTCAGGTCCCACTTCTCCATCCTCTGTCCCTTCCTGAGTCATCCTGTCTTTCCTGCTCTCTCCCTCCAGCTCATCCCCACTGAACACTCGACCAGGTGCAGAACCATTCTAGTTATTCAACAGAATGGCCTCTGCTGTCGTTGGCAAAGTGGGATTCTAAAGGTTTTTCCTAGAATGCCCTGGTCTGTTTCTTACACTAAAGTTCTATAGAACTTGGCTTCTTACCCCCAGCCCTGGTGCCTTGGAGGAAGGTACAAAATTGCGCCTTAGGTGCCACAGGCGTGAGAACTCAGTCGAGATGGCAGTCTTCTGCCAAGGAAAAGCCACATGGGGCTCCCCAGGTACAACTCATCAGGGATGGGCAGGAGCTTCCCTCCAGAATCTTCTTGACCCTGGACCTGAGCAGTCGACTCGGTATTTGCGGGACTTTTGAAAGGGCACAATCAGTTCAAACATCCCAAGTCAGCCTAGACCAGTGATCAGTGAATTAGGGATCACCATTAAATACCGGATTAGTCTAACGGAAAAGGAAAGAAAAGTTCCCAGTTTTCAGAGATGTGATCTGAGCTGAAGGACAAGAGCAGAGAAGACTATTAGAGACCGTTCTTTCCTTTCTGCCTTAATGAGCACTGTCAACAACATTTAGGATAAATGAGACAAACCCTTGGGTTTAGCAGGAGCCATAGCAAGAGCTTGCCAGCAGTTCATAGGGGCCAGTGGGCCAGGAGCTGCCCAGCTGCCCCCTGAGCCTTTGGCGAGAGCTCTGCTTACCAAGCGCCACGTGGCCTGAAATGGAAGCTCTCTGCCCAACCTTCTGCCTCGTATAGGCAGCGAGATGCCACGGATCTGTTTTTATCAAATACACAATTAAAAAGTCACACTATTAGGAAACTGGAGTTTGAACATATGGGCTTCTAGCAAAACTTAGAATTTTTCAGAGCTGCTCGAAGAGTGATGGGAGTTTGTGTGACCATCTTCACAGCCCCCTGTGCATCAGAATGGAGATCTGGGGGAGAAAAAGCAAGCCAGCCAACTTTCAACCTAAAAGAGCAGCCGGTAAGGTTTGGAGATTCTGGAGTGGAGATCCCTGCATTTCTCAGCCCCCTTTTTGGAACACGCAAATTCCAGGCTTTGGAAAATGGCATTTTGCTGTGTGTTGGCAAGAGATCCTGCAGCTGAAACACTTCTCTCCAAATGTCGAGCATCTTTATTTATCCAAATCTCTCCACAGTGTTTGTTTAAAGGGGAGTGCTAGAGAGTAAACTAAATTTTACAATGAGCATATGGATCGCTATAATTGCCGAGGGTTTTTTTTTTTCATATTTGCTAACTGGCTATATATAAAATTGTGTGTTTCTATTTTATAGATTTCACACCCTGAAGACTGCTAATTTTTGCATGCATATGATTTTCACATGAATGGAAGAAAATACTAAAATACTCTTCCCTCTGGGATTGTCTAATTGACCCAGCCCTACTCTGAAAGCAACTAGTTGGGGGGTGGGGGTGAGAGGACAAGAGGAAAAACAATCTGTCCTGCCATCTCTCTGGCTCCTGGCTTCCCTCAAAACTTTTCCAGCCCTCATCCTCTCATGAGTTGGCACAGTTGTCTTCCAAACCCATGGGCATTGGAACTTGTGTCTAAAAGAATGCTATCTGCCCCCCAGTGCTTTTTTTTTTTTCAGATTTATTTATTTCTCCATCCCTCCACCCTCGTTTGCTCTCGCTGTATGCTGTCTGTGTCTGATCATTGTGTGCTCATCTTCATTTTAGGAGGCACCAGGAACCGAACCCAGGACCTCCCATGTGGGAAGGAGGTACCCAATCACTTGAGCCACCTCCATTTCCTGCTTGTTGTGTCTTTCATTGTGTTTCCTCATTGTGTCTCTTCATTGCATCATCTTGTTGTGTCATCTTGTGTCAACTCACCATGCCAGCCTGTCACATCAGCTTGCTGTCTTGCTTGTCTTCTTTAGGAGGCACTGGGAACCGAACCCAGGACCTCCCATGTGGTAGGTGGGCACCCAACTGCTTGAGCCACATCTGCTTCCCCCACCCCAGGGCTTTTAATGTTGATCCATTTTGCCAACCTTCTCTTTGAGAATTTTAAATAACAGCTGCCTCTGAATTAGCTGGTAATGAGGAACACAGACTGCCAAGAAGATATAAACATATAGCCAATCAAGGAAAACAAATACTTTGGTTTAGCCATTGGTTTCAACTTCCTATCCCTCCAAACCACCAACCTCATTTTTATTAAGAATAGATTGCCCACTACCACCCCCTGTGCCCCCTAGTAGAGATGTGAAGGAACAGGAAAAGGGCCTGAAGTTTAGGTCATTTTACAAGTAGAACTAAGGCCCAAAGAAGTGAATGGCATCCTGGGGTCACGTATGAAGGGAGTGGCAATGTTGGAACTTCCCAGTCATATGAAATATATCCCACTGCTGACACCCCTTCTGGGATTTTTTTCTAGACACACACACAGGATTTCACAATTGCATAGCTCTCATAGGTCCCCCTCTACTTGTTTCTCCATCTTTTTCATCATTCAGTAACAGGTTTGGAGGTATGCTGAAGGCCATGAAAGGGTATTATGGGAGATTTAGAGAAATAGAAAAGCACAGTTTTTGTCTGCATTTCCAGCCAAATCAAGGCCATTCGAGGGCTCTGCAGGACAAGGGAGATGCTGGCAGTGGGTGCTTCAGCAGGACAGGGGAAGTGGCTCCCAGAGGCTGCCTCCCACTCAGGTGAGGCTGGAGCCTGGGGAGACAGGTAGGATCCAAGTGGAGTGAGGGCATCGTAGTTTTAACGCACACGGTGTTGTCAAGGGCAGTGCAAACCACTTCACCACTGCCGCAGAATGGATGTCTGCACGTCACTCTAAAGTGCTTGGAGGCTGAGCGTGATAACAGTCCATCTGTACAGTCATGGTGACCTGCCTCTGCTCCAGTGTCACAAATGCTTGCAGGAGAACAGAGGCTCTGCAGTCAGGCCATGGGGGTTAAGTCCCCTGTTAGCTGGCTAACCTTGATGAGTCACTTAGCCTCTCTGAGCTTCACTTGGGAATTGGGCTTGATGTGCAGTTCAAGAAGCCAGTACCTTCAGGAATGCCCGGCACAGCCTTGGACTCAGGAGAGGTACTCACTGTTCCATGGTTTTCCTCCCACTGCTCCTCATAAGATGCAGAAGCGCGCCAGGCCTGGAGCTAGGTACTGGGAGCAGTCCTGCTGTGACAAAGCGCACGTTCAACGGGGGGGGTGGCAGCAGGTGAATGTGGGGCAGAGGTTGGCGGAGGCTGTGAAAAAGCAGGGGAAAGGTTAGAGAGTGGGGGGAGGTGCTGTTCATATACAACGAGGAGAAAATCCTTTCTGAGGAGACAGTAGAGCCAGAACCTGAAGGCAGGGGGAGAGTGAGCCATGGGACGGTCTGGGGACCAGCATTCCAGGCAGAGGGAACAACAGTGCAAAGGCCCTGGGGCAGAAGAGGGCCTGAGGTGGAGTGAAGGGGGAAAGGTAGCTGTAAGAGGGCAAAGAGGTGACACAGAGCCAGATTGTATGGGGCCTTGCAGGCCATGGTAGGGAGTTGCTTTTGCTCTAATGAGAAGCCACTGAAAGGTTCTGAGCAGAGAAGGGACAAACTGTGACTAAGATCAGCTATTTTCAGTCACCAGTTTTCTTCCAGCTGCCATGCTCACAGTGGGCTCTGTGTCCGGCAGACCTCAGAGGTTGGTTGGACCTGAGTGAGGGTAACTTGTTCTCGGTGCTGACTCAGAGTCCTGCTGAGTCCCCCCAGGAGGCACACCAGACCCTCACCTGTGTGAGGAGCCAGGCGGCACCATGCCTGCTCTCTCCTTGTCCTTAGAGTCCCTGTCACCAGCATGACCCTTTGTTCCCCGCAGAATTCCAGCTTCCCGTGACTGAACCTGACATCAACAACAGGCTGGAGTCCTTGTGCCTCAGTATGACCGAACATGCCCTGGGAGGTGAGTGTGTCCTTCCTGCATGCCCTCGTGAGCGCCACGCCTGGGAGGGCCACCGGCCATCTGCTTTCTCCACTCTGGCAGTAGCTCTGGAGAATGGGAAGGGACAAGGAGGAGTAGGCAGGGGACAGGGAGCCACCCCATGCCTTTAGGGGAGTGAGTCAGGGACCTGAGGCCAGCTCAGTCCCCCTGTCCCCAGAAGCTCCACCCCACCCCCGTGCACATTGAAATCATACCATAGCAGTCATTCCAGCCAGATGCCGGGAGCTGGAGGGGTCAGGAGCACACAGGAGCTTTTCGTGGGAACATCCCTCACAGCACTGGTTACCTTCCTCTCAGCACTAGATTCCCCAGTCCGGTCCAAGCCTATCCCAACTTCCTCCAGAAACAGAATTTTTGAAACAAAACACACCACCTGTTTTTACATCTCCCTGTTTCAAGCAGTTTCCTTGCCACCAGAGCCCCAAGGAGTCGAGGCGTCTTCGCAGTGTGACGGGAACGGGTCTGTCTGGGCGGGCATGCCCACCACAGCCTGCTGCCCACTGGCCCAGGCCGGTCATGTGGCTGTTGGCCCCGGAAGGAGCGCATGGAAGGAGCCATGCCTCCCCACTGCCAAGTCAGATCTGAAGTGCTGCCATGCCACCGCAGCCCTGAGCATCCTTAGTTCCCAGTGGGTGGCTCTCTCCCGGCCCAGATTCTGCCACCACTCCTGGGGACGTTTGGCGGGCAGAGGGAAGGAGACATCCACCCCTTCCTGCCAAACTCCTGGGAGGCTCTGAGTCATGGAGATGCCAGAGGTCTCCTGTGCTCCTGCCAACACCCCTCACCAGTCAGGGACGTGCTTCCTTGCCCCGGAAGCAGGCCATCGGCGCACCTAGAGCCAAAATTTGCACTGACAGCCTCGTGGTGGCCAGGAGAAAGCCTGCCATTGACCACCACTCCTGAAAGCTTGACCTCCCCCCTCAAACCGGTGGTTTTTGGGTTTTTAGTCACTGCCAACAGTCTTATCCTGAAACTAAATATGAAGCAGGTAGAGGTACATTGAGCGGAGTAGAGAGCTGGGACTGCACCCCCTGGCCTCGCCTGGGCCGAGGCACTCACTGCCCTGTGATGCCTCCCCCTCAGTACCAGGAGGTGGCTGAAAGATTGGCCAGATGGACAGTCAGAAGACCCAGCTCCTTCCATGGCCCCCAGGGAGCAGCTTTGCAAAGCACTGCTCTCTCCCTTGGTCGTTAAAATCCCAGAAGCCTGGCAGAGCCATTGTTCCTTCCCTGATACCTCTGGTGGAAGAAGCTACAGCTCCTGTTCTCTGCCTACCCGGGATACTGTGTCAGCATCACAGGTAGCCTCCTGAGTAATAAACAGCACAGATGACCATAAACTGGTGAATGGGTAAACAAAATATGGTATAGCTGTACTATGGAATATTGCACATCCATAAAAAGGAGCAAAGATGAACCTTGAAAACATTATGCCAGACACAAAGGCCATGTATTGTATGATTCCATTTATATGAAATGTCCAAAATAGGGAAATCTATAAATACAGAAAGTATATTAGTGGCTGGTTGCCAAGGGCTAGGGGTCAGGAGAGGACAGATATGGCATAATTGTTAATGGCTACCAGGTTTCATTTGGATGTGATGAAAATGTTCTAGAATCAGATAATGATGGTTGCACAACTCTGGATATACTAAAAAAAAAACTGAATTTTGTACCCTTTAAAGGGGTGAATTTTATGGTATGTGTATTATATCTCAATTTTTTAAAAAAAAGTTTAAAATACAAACTAAGTAATGGACCTTCATGGGGCCAGAATTAGCTTGGCAGCTGGTGAGTCCCCAGAGCTGGCACCTGCTCAGCTCTGACGCTGGGAAGACACTTGGAGGGCTGGCACCACCAGACCTTGGTCTGTAGGCCTAGCTCAGCCTCCTGCAGGCAGCCCGAGAGCTCTCCCGGCCCAGCGATTGGCCCACTGAGTGGGAATCGCCCATCAGAAAGTCATTAAGAACTGACCTTGTCCCCTGATCATTGGCGATCGATCGGAAGCTCTTAGTAGCAAGAATGCCAAATGTTCTTTATTAAAGGGGTACTTTCGTTGAAAAGACTTCATTTTTTGGCCTGTTCTATTTTTACAAAAAAACCTCTCTGAACTGATGGGGGGTTTTTTTGGCTAATGTTTTCATCTTGTTAATCTCCTAAGCCTTTTTATTGCTCTGTTTTTTCTCGGTAATCCTCTCTGGTGGGAAGCCTCGTAAGCAGTTTCCTAAGGAGGAAGCATGGAGTTGAGGTGGCCTAGTTGAACACAGTCGTGGTACCCCCTCACCCACGGTGATGGTGTCCCTGCTGGCTGACCCCTGCCAGGCGTCAGGGAGGCCTTACTGAGCACAGAATGCCAATGAACTAAGCCATTTTAGGGGAGGACTAATGGCTAAGGAGAGGCGAGCAGAGTGAAAGAGGTTCCTCTGCTTTGGTCTCAGGAAAGGAGAGTGCAAACCCCCAGTCTGATCAGCTGTGACCAGGGGCCAGGGTCACAGCCACCAAGTGAAAGGGAGGTGCTTCCAAAGAAAAGGCGCCCCTGCCTGTCAGTTGCAGCCCCTGCCCCGCTTTTTGGCTGCATCTCCTGCCACTCCTCCATCTCCCCATCCTGCATTCTCACCCATCCACCTTCCCCCACTCCCACCACCCGCTGGCCTAGCTCCCTAACTTTGCACAAGCCATAAACCCTCCCTCCCCTTATCGGCTCCTACCTCTGCCTGGCAAAACTCTTTCTCCTACCAGCATCACCTTAAAAATGTCCTTTTGTATCTCTGGAAAACTGACCTTGACTTCCAAGGCAGAACAAACACTCCTCCCTCCACGTTCCTGCAGTGTCTGGTACATACTCCCTTCGGACAATTGCCCCTCCTAGTGTCATCATCTACATGTCTGTCCTGCCTAGACTGTGAGCACCTGGAGGGCCAGGATTCGGTCTGCTCACCTTGGTCCCGTGCTCAACGGGGCACGTGGCAAAAACAGCCATTCCACAGACCAAGCGAATGAGCGAATGAATGAATTTAGCACTTAGCTGTCCTCAGTGAGGAGGCCCACCGTGCAGGGCGGTGGTGTAGGTGGGCATGATGGAATTGATTTGCTCACCTGTGCCCATCGTGTGCTGCTTTCTCTCCTAGACGGGGTTGACCGGACCTCCACAATCTAGAAGCTGAGGCTGAGAACGACAGCGCTGGCCGTGAAATCGACTGCTGCGGGTCCAGTGTCAGCCATCTTCAGGGTTGCACAGAATCCTCCAAGATACTTTGCAGCCTTTTTTTTTTCCTGGTCCCTCTCCCATTTTGATTTTGTGAGAGCGTAGGTCGTCCTTGTAAACATAACAGTAGACCTGGGATCGGTTATTTTGACATTTTTTTTCTGACATGGGATGGTTTGGTGTGAGGGGTGGGGGAAGGGTCTCTAGGGAAACGTGGGACAGGGAGAGAGGTGGGGGGAGGCAAGTGGCTTCCTGGATGGGAAAGGGGGGGAAAGTACTACCTTGAAAGAGATCCGGAGTCCCAGGAGGCCAAGGGAAGCCGCAGGCCCTGGGGGGCCTTCTCAGAAAGCCTGGTTCCCGAGTCAGACCACAGAAGAAAGATATCATGGATACATGTGACCAAAAGCAAGACGGGGGCGCCCCTGTTTATGTCTCCCACTGATCGGATTTCCCCGAGGCCCCTGATTGAAACAGCCACTGGAGTGGGCCACAGGGCACCCGGGGCAGAAGGAAAAATCCCCTCCCTCAGAATTTCAGATAAACTTTTGGTTTGTGTATTGTTTACATAACAATTTTAAAGGGTACATAATGCGTAAAGAGTCTGGGTAGAACTTCTCTTCATACTATTGTTTTTGTAAAGAATGTGTTGTTGATATGGATTCATTGTTTCCCCTCTATTTTTATAACAGCAGCAGGGCCATCTTTTAAAAGGGCTGCCGAGCTCTGCTGCTTGGAAAGATGGATGCAGTCAAGTAGGCCTGCTTTGTATCCCCTTCCCCTTCTTCACCTGTAGGTGCGGGGAAGGTGTAGGTGGATTTGAAGGGTGAGGATGTGGTTGGAACGGGCAGAGCAATGCGAAGGTACAAAGATGACGGCACAATGTGATCAGTGGCAGGCTTGCCACAGGTCACCCAGAGAGCCTGAAAGAACCGTGCTGCCCCTTTCTGTGCTGGATTTGCTTCTCAAGTGGAGGCTGCTTCTCCTTCCCACCCTGCCCTAGGGGTTTCGTCCTGTCACTCCCAATCTTGGTACACACACCCAGAGGGTTTCACTGCAGAGGAAAAGTCCAGAACAGACTCATTCTCATGTTAAAGGTTGGATATCCAGATCCAAAACCCAAAACGCTGCTTATGCTGGCGGGAACCTGAGCCTGGGGGCAATTGCGGCCCCTTCACTCGGATACTGCTGAGGAAGAGAAGGGGAGAAAGGCCCAGCAAAGTGTATGAAGAGTCAGCAGCAAGTGTCAAGAGAGCATGTGCAGAGAGACGCTGGGCCCACGCGGTCCAGCCCCAGTGGACAGTGAGAGAAGATGGGGAGGAAAAGGTTCACTCCGTGATGGAAACGACAGCTCCATCCACACAGCCTACGTCGGGGGCTCACTGTGTTGTTGCCTGATGTATCCATCCACACTGGGGAGAGAAAAAAAAAGTCATTACATGGTGAGAAATTAAACTATGGTACCATAAAGCAATAGCTCTATTTCTTAAGGGCAAGAAAGACTGTGTTTTGGAATTTGATACAGTGGAGGGCATTAGAGGAAATCAAACAGGAGCTGTGCTCTGCGCTGGAAAATTGGGTTGTGTAAATGATGGTGTGAATGCTCAGCCAGAGGGGAGATGAAGGCGAGGGTATGAGGCCTGTTTACCAAATGGGTGAGTCTGACACCACTACTTTAGTGGCGTCGGAGTCAAAATTGAAGAGATGAGACCATGAAAATCACTGAATTCACTCGTGGTTATTTTAAAAACTTAATGAAGTACAGATTTAAGAGGCCTTAATGAAATCTAAATAGCTTTCTTTTGTCAAGATTAAAACTGTACATCCAAGCCAGCCTTGGGCATGTGACAAGCTTTGGAAATCCTTTCGCACTTTGAAAAGGTAAAAGCACCTTAACCAGGGAGTGTTTAGCCAGCAAAGAAGGCTTATTTGAGTCCACAGTTTAATGCACAGCATGAAATAAGGGACAGACCTCTCCTAGGGTGACTATAAGTTCTAAAGATGCAAATCCTTGTGCAGAAAGAGGAGAGCATTTTTTAGGTGTTTTTGTGTTTTTTTTTAAACCAAGTGCCATTAACATTTATCCTTCCCACCCCTCCCTTTTCTAAACAAGCTTAGAATGTGTTGGGCTGGACGAGCACATGTAAGGCAGAAAGAATAGGTCCAAAATGTTGAAGGCCAAAGTTAAGAGCAGAAGGTTTGGGAATGTGTTTTTTGAATGCTGAGAAAGTGAATAAAGCAGAGAAAGAAACAATGGTATTGCACAGCTCGTTGAGAAATGAGAAAGCTTTCAGATCTGCTGCACCTCAAACATATATCCGTAAAGACTCACGTTGTTCAGAAAACAGATTGTGAACACAATCACGTTAGCATGAATCCTTTAAAAGGAAGACCTTAAAGTATTTGCAAATCTGAATTTCTATTTATTCCTTCACTGAATATAGAAACTGGTTATCTGATTATTAGAGATATTATTTTGGATATGTTACTTATTAACTTGCTATGGCTGGTAACCATGATAAAGTCTGTTATTAATAACAACATAATTCTTTTTTTAAAAGAAAAGCTTATTTTTCATTGACAGTGTATAGATTTATCTACTTAGTTGTGTTTTGCTATTAGTGTTTTAAGTTTTTTTTTTAAGTTGAGTGTTCTTATAAATTAGGAGCCTAGCCCCACCCTGTTTTGAGTCCTGTGTTGACTGCAGGTATACAGTTCAATTTTAAAATCCTAAAGCAAAAGAATTCTATTTATAAAGAATCAAACAGTTGCATGTGTAAGGCTGTGAAGTCAGATATTTAGTAATAAAGCGGCAGTGCCTTTTTTTGTATTTACCCATTGACTCCAAATGCAACTGTTTTATATTAGGTAAATAGTAAATGACTAAAAAAAATCTCAGAGTAAAAAGTATTTCCCTACATGTTTTCCTCCCTCCCTTTGGTCTGATTTAAAGCAGTATGTACTCTGCATCTCCATGCTGTCCCAAGGACAGTGGGATTCTACAATATTGTTAATCATGTATGACGTTTTATTGGTGCTTTTTATTCATAGTGGTTTCTTACCAGCAACAGTAGGAAGAAACACATGAACTGTGTACAAGAAATGAAACATTGCTGCTGATAGGTTGTTTTTTCCCCCCTCATGCTTTTGAATTTCACTTTTTAAATCAAGGCCAGCAAGCAAAATAGACACTGCTGGACCTGCCTGCCCAGGGTGGCTGTTTGCACCCAGCTCTCACAAATCCTGTGTATGGACGACCCCTTTTTGGTACCCAGGATTGGAGCCACAGCTGGTCCCTAACGCCCATTCCTTTGAAGAGACACTGAGGGAAATGAGGTTTCCTTTTGAGGTGTCGTTGGCTGCCTTTTTCAGAAATGGGGAGCCTCCTCCGAGTCCTTTGTCCTTCTGCACCTCTTGTAACTCTTGCCGGTGCGAGGTTTATAAATGTGCGTTCCCCAGCTAGAGCCGGGATCCCACAGGGCTGAGTTGGGCTGAAAGCATGGCAGTGTGAGACCAGAGGGCAGGGAGCAGGGGAAGAGCAGCCCCCAGGCTCGCTGGCCTCCAGAGATGTCTACAGCAGGCAGCTCCGGCTTGGAGGGACAGGGAAGCAGCCTATCGGAGGCGCTCTGGCTGTGCCTGTTACAAGGAGGACCCGCGGAAGGGGAATTTGCACAGGGGGATGTGATAACACTAATGTTGATTTTTTTTTTTTTTACAAGTCATCAGAGATGTTTGCAAAGCGAGTTTTATTTTTTTGTAATTCCTTTATCTTGACTTAAAGGTGAATGTGTATTCCTCTGGGAGGAATAGGAAGAAAACAGGAATGTTAATAATGTCAAACAGAAGACTTCCTCCCTTAATATATGACCCTCATGTATTTATGCCTAATGTAAGCTGACTTTTAAAAAGCGTTTTGTTGCATGCCCTGTGCAGGCATCCCTATTGTACATGCATGCCTTCCGTCCTGTTTTCCTGTATAAAGTTAGTGAACAAAGAAATATTTTTGCCTAGTTCATGTTGCCAAGCAATGCATATTTTTAAAATTTGTCATATATGGAAATCGCATGTTTGTTACATGTAAAAGCTTTACTGATATACAGATATACTAATGTTTGAAGATGCTGTTCTTTGCAAGTGTACAGTTTTCAAATGTTGTTACCAGTGAAACACCCTTGTGGTTTAAACTTGCTACAATGTATTTATTACTCATTTCCTCCCACATAACTAAGAATCATGGCTATATTTCATATCAACGTTATATTGAAAGTGAAGGGAAATGATTAATACAAGGTTTTGTAACACTGGTGTGTGTGTGTGTGTCTTTTTGTGGTTTTGGGTTTTGGGGCTTTTTGTTTTGTTTTGTTTTTTTGTTTTTTTGTCAACTTGATCGATTAGGAAACAAGAATTGAATTTCAGAAAAAACCAGCAAAGAAGAACGAGCAGGAAATGCCTCTTAACTATTCCTACCTGCCCATTCTTTGCAAAATAAATCTTCAGCTTTGAGCTGCTTTTTAAACAAAAGGTGGAAAGAGGGGTGTAAACTTTTATGCAGCTTGATCTGTGCCATAATGACTTAGGGGCATGTTTCTAAATGCAGGCTCTAACCTTGCAAATAGTATTGTTTATAGCTTGCTCTCAACTCTCAAAGCCTTTGCAATCATATTTCATACCTTAGCCATGGCGTAAAGAAACAGCAGCCTCCGTGGAGCCTTGGGGTTTTACCTACACATGACTTGGATCTCAGTCTAACACTTCTAAGAATAATATATAATATGTATTAATATAAATTCTAAATAATGTGGCAGTTAAGAACATGGCTGAAGAGATAGACCTGGGTTTGAAATCTGGCCCCAGCATTCTCTGGCTGTGTGATTTGGGACATGTCACAACCTCTCTGAGACTTGAGTTTGTTTTGTTTTATTTTTTGGCCTCTGATACTCAAGTTTTATATAATTAAATCTTTGATTAAAAAAAAAAATACAAAAGAAAGCATGTTGTTAGTGGTTATTGCCACCATACCCAAGAGTTAGCAACCCAAGAGTTCGCTGAGGTAGACACAACTTGACATTGTGAAACTGACCACACAGTAACTCCCTTTTCACCAGGCTCAGCTGCTCAAAAGACATGCAAAATCCAAATTGGTACTTGGAAACAAGAAGAAATGCCTGATAAGCTGAGACGTTAAATGAAATTCCTCATGTTGAATTCTCATAACCCAAATGAGCTGTATCTCAGCATACTACTGTAGTATTGTAAGCGGAGGGGGAAAATTGTGCAAGAGAAAAGTTGAGCTTCACTTATGCAAGGTGTGAAATGAGGATAAACGTGAGTTGTGAGACTGAAGGAGAAGGGAGCATGAAGGCTCAGTGCAGTGTGTGAAATGGGGTTGGGGCTCAATACAGGTGAGTGATTTTTTTTTTTTAACCAGCAAAGCTGCAGCTGTTTGCCAGCAACCTTTGCAATGGAACATTCAATCCTGAAGAAAAGGTTACTCATATATTAAAGCTTTTATGGCTAGACCACTTTCCCAAAAAGAGATTTGGTTTCATTAAGGAGGAATGGTTAGCACTGACATTACATAATGGCTTGGAAGCGGATGTGGTGGGTTTAAGCCATGAGTTCAGAAGGAGCCCTGGCAGATATCAACTCATTCTCTCCGTGCTCATGGAGAAAGGAACCAAGGGGGCAAGACAGGAGAATCCAAACTCTAGAAAGTACCTTGGCTTGCATCTTAGTTTGCCAGAGGCTGCCAATGCAAAATACCAGAAATGGGTTGGCTTTTATAATAAATTAGGGGCAAAAGCTTACAGTTTCCAAGGCTACAAAAATGCCCAAATTAAGGCACCAGATGCTTTCTCACCACAGGTTGGCTGCTAGCAGATCCTGGAGTCCTGCCATTTGGTGAGGCAAGATGGCGGGTCTGCCGGTCCCTAGTTTCTCCCGGAGCTCAGCTGTGAGCAATCAGGCATCTATCCCTGGGCCTTGTCTCTTTGAGCCTCTTGGGGCTTCTCTGTCTTTCTGCAGCTGTAGGCAAACCTGGAGTCCTCTCTTTCACATGGCTGGGTCAAAATGGCATAGCTCCTTTTTCTGTCTCTTTTCTTCCTCTTTGTGTGTTTCTGCTTTCAGTTCTCAGTTTATATAAGACCCCGGGTCACGCCTCACTGACATAGGTCAACCAGAAGTCCTAAAGTGATCTAATCAAGTGATCTAACCAAAGGTCACTGACATAGGTCCATCAAAAGTCCTAAAGTGATCTAATCAAGTGATCTAACCAAAGATCCCTTAACTGAATTTAATGCCATCAAAGGGCCCCACACCCACAGAAATTGAGTCACAAAAGGCATTTTCTGGGATTCACAAAATTCAAACCGTCACAGCTTGTTCCCTTGAATATTCATTACATCCATTGGTGTCCCCAATTCTCAATCAGCTCAAAGCCTACTGTCCCCAGAGCTTGGGAGGAGGATTTGTGGCAGCACTTAATAGCAAAAACCTCATCCAGAACCAGAACCTAATCCTTTAGCCTTCAGGATGGATCTGACTCAACCAGCATCACAGTACAGGCAGCCCACACTTAATCCATTTCACCTTTCCCAGCGGGAAATGCTAGCACAGCACAGCACAGCCCAGCACCAGTCTCTCGGGTACCATTCCATAGACTTATCCATGCAATTCTATTTTCTATTTTCCATCAACACGTTACAATACTTGAAAACCACCCCTTCCATGACGCTTCACCTCTGGATCCTCATCAGTAGCTCTGGGATTCCCTAGCTCCATGCTTCTCAAACCATCTGTGAAGACCAGTTATTCATTTCCCACCCTTCAGAGTCCAGTTTTGCAAAATACAATAAAAATAAATGCAAGCCCCAATTTTTAAATTATATTCAAGAGAAATAAAACTATTCTGTCAAATTACTGTGAAGTAGCCCCACTCTGGCTCCCTAAGCTCTGGGGTCATCCTACAAAATGAGTCTGGGAGATGGCCATTGAGATAATGGCAATCCTGATACCAACGCCTCCCCTAACACGATAGAGAAGTGGCCTCCAGATCCGAGTACCTAGAAGTTGGCCCAAGAATGGCAAGTCCTTTGCTTACTAGTCATTTCTGAGAGCCAAAGACAGAGTTGGAGAATTTGCAGGGGATGGAAGAGGAGGGCCTAGAGGTAAAGGGACCAGAGGCAGGATGTTGAAGCCTGAACCTGAACTCTTGTAAAATGGATCAAGCAATAGAGCACTTTCCCATGCAACCCCTGAGACCATGGCCTTCACACTCAAGTTCTGGCCCAGATGGAATGTGCTTGTGTAAGTGTACACATAATAGGATACAGATATCGAAAGAGGGAAATATGAATAACTGGAAGATTCGGAAACTGGCAAAACTTAAACGTGAGTTAATTTTAACTATCAGGTACTATTTATTATTGCTATTGGAGCAATTTTTTTTTTTCTCTCCAAGGCTTCAGTCTGACCCAGTGGTACTCTCAGACCAGCCCCACCCACGGAGCTCTGAACCACAGACATTGACTTTTCTATGATGTAGACACAGGAATTCAATGTCTGAGAATTTCCTCCATGGAATATTTTTCACTCTAAGTGGTTTCTACTTCAATTTTTAAAACCAATGGAGAAACATTCTGGCAATCTTATAAAGCTTTTACTTTATAAAAAGACAGCTTTGTGTTTACATTTGACTCAGAGTACATCGTTTTTAAATGGTGTGTTGCACAGTTTTTTTGAGGTTGTGTTTTTTAAGTCCAATCCAGGAGAAACAAAATTGGAGCTCTGGTGAATTAGTCCAACCAGAACTGTTGGAACCCAAGACATCAAAGAGGCTCTCACTAAACTCTTCTGTGGGGAACACAGTTGGGACTGGGTGTCCTGTTTGCCCCAACATCTTTGTGAGGAATTTCCAGTTTTCCATTCCATAAACTCTTAGCAGGCTCATAAATAAAGTCAGTTGAGCCTACAAAATCCCAAAATCAAATCTATCCAACTTGACCTCAACATTTTGCTTTCTGTTTTGCTCATCCCAGATCTGTTCTCTGGGAAAAAGCTAAACATTGATTTCCTGTATGACTGATCTGTGAGCCCTTGGTCACCTGAGACCCTTTTTACTTATGGCCCTGTTATTCATTCAAGAGGGAATAATGTACAAAGACAGCAAATTGTGGATGAGGGAAGTAAAATAGAAATATGACTAACAAGCCATTGGCCAAATGTGTCAACCCAACCCCAGGGCAGAAAGCATAGCCTCCATAATACTTTCTCCCATTCCTCTGCTGTGAGTCTGAATTTCTTCATTTCCTCAACCTGTTCTGCTTTGCTCTCTTAAGACACAGAATCTAAGCCCTCGATCACCTGCAGTTCACTGCACGTATCCAAATGTGCTTCTAAAATGTTAACATTCCAACACATCCCTCAAAAAACAGACATAAGGGGAGCAGGTCCCAGGTTGGCTGTTTGCTGTTTTCCTCCTATAATAGAACTTCCTGAGGCTTGGGTGCTGGCCAGCTGGATGTCTGGAGGCTGAAGAATATCTTACAGAATGCCAGAACCAAATTCCTGACAGAAACAGGGAGCCAAGTCCAAGGGTTACCGTGAGGCTTCAGCAGGCCACCTGGGGTCCCTTCAGTCTCTTAGCCTGTGTGGCTTCTGAGGAGACCCATGTGTCAGGGTGTTCAGAGGAGGGCAGGGGGCAGAATAAGGGCTGTGGTGCTCCGCCCCGGGCAGAATCGTGCACTCTGCCAAAGCTCAGAGGAAGCCAGTGGGCAGAGCCCTGCCTGGTCCTTGTTTGGATGGAGAAGCCTCACTCTCGGAAGAGGGAAGCCATATGCCAACCAAGCTATGTGGGTCTCTCAGAAGAGAAGGAGTGAAGACCCTGAAAGGACAAAAAGCAGGAAATCTAGAAAAGAGCCTCAAGGACATTCCAGATTTGGGGACAAGCCAGAGCATGAGAGTTTGAGGACCAGAAGTAAGTGAATATATAACTGGAATTTAGAATGCAGAGAATGGGGAGTGATGGAGATGGAGGCAAGGCAGAGTCATATACGCCTTGTAAACCATGGTTAAAAAAAAAAAAAATGTGGACTCCTTAAGAACAATAGATGCCCTTGCCAAAGGCAATATGATCAGATGTAAGGGATTTTTTTTTTTTTGTCTTATTTTTTATTGTCTTTTTTTGAAGGGGCAAAATTTCAGAATGTTCAAAATTCAAAAGAGGCATCACTTCTAGGTCTTTCGGCTAACTAAGATCAAGCGTAAAATTCAACAGACACTAAAGGTCATAAGTGAAAAAGTCTCCCTGCTGTCCCATGCCCCAAATACCCCGTCCCCTTCACTGGAGGCACCCAGTGTTAGTTTCTTGTGTACCAGCCAACAGGTATTTGGTACATATGCAAATGCCAATATATTCTTTGGTCCCCCTTTCTACACACAAAAGTGCATACCATGCACACTTCGGCATTGTGAGCTGCTTTTCTTTTTTCACTTAATTGATTTTGGAGACCATTCTATATCTGTGCCTCATACTTTTTGGTGGCTACTCAGTGCTCTGCTCTGTGCATTAACACAACTTCTCCAACCAGCCCCTTATTGATGGACATTCAGCCTGCCCTCACTCTTTTTCTATAACAAACAGTGCTACAATGAATAAAGTGTATATATTTCACGTGTGTGCAAAAGCTGCTGCAGGAAAAATTACCACAAGTGCAACTGCTGTGTTGAAAGGTATTACCTTCCTTTGCCAGGCTGCTATGGCAAATACCACACAATGGGGTGATTTAAACAACAGGAATTTATTGTCTCGTGGTTTCTGAGGCTGGAAGGCTTGCTTCTTCCAGAGAACAGTAGCACTCTGGCAGCCTGACAATCCTTGGGTTTCCTAGGCTTTCCCGTCACGTGGCGATGTCCTCTCCTTTTCTTCCAGCTTCCGCTCATTTCCAGCTTCCCCCTGAGGCCTTCTCGACCCTGGCTTCCTGGTTTCTTCTCCTTATAAGGCCTCCAGTAAACCAGATTAAAGCCCACCCTGCTTCAGTAGGGCAGCACCTTAATAAAAAGAACATCTTCAAAAGGTTCTATTTACAGTGGGTTCACAGCCGCAAATCTGTGGATTAAGAACATGCCGAAATTGGGGTACATACGTCAATCTATCACAGGTATCATTTGTCATTTTTCTAGTTATTGCCAAGTTGCCCTCCATCAGCAACGAACGGCAGTGCCTTATTTCCTACATTCTTGGCAACTCATATATCACCAAACCTTTTTGGTATTTTCCAAACCAGTAACGAAAAAACAAAATCAGTTCTTTTTTTTTTAGGAGGTACCAGGGATTGAACCTAAAACTGTGTACATGTGAAACACGTGCTCAACCACTGAGCTGCACCCGCTCTGCAGTCAGTGTCCTTTTCATTTGCATTTCCCTTGAGTGAAGTTGAGCATCCTTTTATTGTTTAAAATTAATTTGCATTTTCCTCTGAATTGTCTATCAATATATTGGCCCATTTTACTACTAAATTGTTGGTCTTTTTTTCTTATTAATTCATAGAAGCTTTTTGTATGTTATGGAAATTAACCTTTGCTTTGTGATATGAGTTACAAATACTTTTCCCAGTTTGTGATTTGTCCTTTTTTTATAATATGCCTTTTTAATTACTATGGTAATTTTCACCATGGAGGTTTTGTTTTTTGTTTTTTATGTCAACGTTCCTAAGTTTTCTTTTATGGCTTCTGGATTTTGAATTGTATTTTAACAGACCCTCTCACTTTGAGATATTCCATGTTTTCCTCTAGTACTTTCATGGATTCATTTCTTCACATTTAAATTTTGAATCATTTGAAACATATCTTGATGTAAAGTGTGAAGTATGGGTCCAATTTTATTTTTAAGCAAAGGTAGTTACCCAGTTGTTCCTATGCTATTTACTGAATAATTTATCTTTCCTCCCCTAATTTGAAATGTGACCTTTGTGATGTAGCAATTTCCTCTATGTATTTAGGTCTATTTTTGGACTGCCTATTTTTCTTTCCATTGATATGTTTCTCTATTCGTGCTCTAGCACCCCCACTGTTTTAATTATTACAACTTTATAATTTGCCTTAATATCTTGTAGGACGATTTATATCTTAGAGAGATTATTCTGGGTACATTTTTGGGAAATGGATTGGAGGAGAGCAAAAGTGAAGATGAGGAGCTCCTCCGGGGCATGGCGGCAGGGATAGGGAGAGCTGGACAGATCCACCAGATTCTAGGAGGCCGAGTCACCGTGACTGAGGAGTGAGACTGAAGAATCCAAAATGCCTCCCAAGTTTCTGGCTTGGCTGCTAGGGAGTTGGGGTCCCATTTGCCAGGAAGGAGTGGGCTGGGAGTACGGGCAGCTGATAGAATTTGGTATGTTATTTGACCTGTCTCCTCATTCAAAACATGTCACCTGGGAGAAATCATAATACATAGCTAGCAGTTATGCAGAGACTGTTGTGCTTGGACTGCAGATGAGGAAACAGGCTCAGAGATGTTAAGCAACTTGTCCAAGGTCACAGAACTTTACAGGGCAGGGGTGCAAATCCAGATCTGTCTACCTCCAAACCCTGCCAGGAGGGGACTGTGGCTGGCTGTCTTAGGCTCTGAGAACCCTGTAGGTGGCACTCACACTGAGGAGACTGTGGTGACTCTACAGGCCCTTCCTTCCCAACATCTGTTGGAGGCTGAGATACAAGATTACTTGTGGGCAGCAAGATTCAGCAAAATTACATCTCAAGACACTTGTTACGATATAGTCCCTAGGTGGGGGAGAGGAGCCTTGTGGCCATGGTTTGCAACTTGGCTGCACACTGGAACCACTGAGGAGCTTCCCAAATGCTGACACCTGGGCCCCTCCCCCCCAAGATTCTGATTTAGCTGGTCTGGGGCGTGGCCCTGGCATGAGGATCGTATAAGCTCCCAGCTGATTCAAATGTGCAGCCAAGTATGAGAACCACGCATGAAGGGGACCTGCTTCTCCCTTTTCACTGACATGGTCTATGATGTTAAGTGCTTCTGCAGCTTTGGTGGACGAGGGTAAAAGGCAGCTCTTTGCATTGACTCATTAGCAAACTAAGAACAAGCCCCAGACCCATGGCACTCCTTGGGTGTCCTACCTGCAGGGATCATCTTAGCAAGGCACAATAAGGAGTGGGGTTTCAGCAGGCTCAGAGCTGCTTCCCAAAGGTCTCCTCTAAGGGACTTGCAATGGTGCCTGCGATGGTTCCCACTAAGACTCAATTCTGGAAATTATGTCTACTTTAATGAGGTAAATGAGTTTTGTTCCTTGGGACAAGTAACATCAGCTGAATGATCATTAGCCAGAATTCCTTAATCTGATTACCCATGTGTATATCAGGATACGTTAGAGTATGCTGCATTAACAGACATCTCCCCAATACCAGTGACTTACAACCATGTAGATTCGTTCCTCTCTGAACTGCACATCTTCACAGGTCATTTGGGGCCTCTGGTCCATATGGTCACTCTGGAACCCAGGCTGACATCACAGCCACCAACCTGAGCACTGACACTTGTCATAGCAGAGGACGGATGTGGCTTCACCAGAAGTGAAATGTGTCACTCACTGCTGCTCATACTTCATTGACCCAAACAAGTCACATGGCCACCTCTAACTTCAGGGGAGCTGGGAGCACAATCCTACCCCATGCCCAGACAGAGACTCGGGTAGAATTACCAGACGCTGTCTCCCAGCAGAGAGCAAATGAATGGTTCAAGCTGGCTAAGGCCCAAGAGTCCTTGTCTGGCCACTGTCTGTCCCCAATTTTGGAGGATCGGAGCCCATTTTAAAGACAAACTCTGGGCACTTTGCTTGAGCTCACTGCTCTCTTCAGGTCCTCAAAGTCCACAGGCACTCAGAGTGGCATCTTGAATGAGGTCATGTCCTCATTTGAGGCTGGGGGGCCTGGTGCCCAGCTCGGGGTGCTGCAGAATCATCAGGGGCTCAGCACCAGGCCCCAACCTTGCCTTTATCGAACTCTCCTCTTCTGTTAGCTTCTACTCTGTGCGGGCCAATTTCTTTTATCATACAGCTCAAGCTGGGCTACAACCTGTGGGCACTCCAGGTTCAAAGACTCAGAAGCAGGGGAATTTAATGCTATGAAAGGTGCTTTTATGAGCAGCAGTTCTCACCTTCAGGGGATGTTTAAGGCTATTCTGACTCAGTCTCCCATTCAAAGGCTGGATTCAGAGGAGAGCCAGCAGGAAGCCAGCAAACCTGACCATTTAAGGGACTGACTCAAAAAAATAAACTGAAATAAAAAGGAACAAGTAACAGAGCAGCAGAAGTGCCTGCAGCAGCTCCCCACCCACTTCCACTAGATGTGTGAGGAGTGACGAAACCTCAGCTCAAACCCCTCCCTGCTGCCAGCCAAGGCCCTGGGACCAGCTGCAGTCGTACTCCTGGCACTGCTTACAGAGGCCCTGAAGGGTCCCTGTCTCAGACGCACCTTTAGAGAAAGAACTTATTGGGTTCCTTCGCAGGAAAGGGCCTTCTTGTCTCCAAAGGTCCCCAACTAAGGCACATGTTCAAGATGCTTTGCTTTCAATATTTATTCTGAATGGGGCATTCCTTGCCCAGAACTCTGGAGAAGAGCCTAGAAAACCAAAAGCATGTGGCATTTGAGAATCAAGCTTCCTTCACCTTTAAAGTGGGGATTTCTCCCCATCTCACTACCTTTGAGATGTGTTGTGAGCCTGCATGGACTGGCTTCAAATCCTTAGGAGCTTTGGAGAGAAATTTCCTGCATTTAATTCCCAACTCTGCCACTTACCAGCTGTGTGTCCTTGGGTGAATCCCTTCACCTCTCTGTGCCTCAATTTCCCTATCTGTGAATCAGAGGTAATACCCAGTGGGGTAGTTGGATTAAATGACTTGAAACATGTGAAACACCTAGAACAGTACTTGGCACACAGTACGTGCTCCTGAGTATTAGTGGCTGATATTGTTATCAGTACTACAAACCCCAACTGCTGTCCAGTCCTCAGTCATGGCCAATGGCAGGAGTCATAAAATACAATGTCAAATGTGTTCAAGTGTAACAAATGTACCACACTAATGAAGGATGTTGTTCATGTGGGAGGGCTAGGGAGCGGGGCATAAGGGAATCCCCTGTATTTTTTAGGTAACATTTATGTAATAGAAGTATCTTTTTTAAAAAAATAAAAAGTATATTAAAAAATAAAAGGGGAAGCGGGTGTGGCTCAGTGGATAGAGCCCCCGTTTACCATATGGGAGGCCCGGGTTCGCGTCCCGAGGCCTGAGCGGTGTGGTGGGCTGATGCAGCAACCTCACGGCAGGAAG
>JAQZBX010022354.1:0-31621 GCA_029593785.1 Cabassous unicinctus
AAACTAGATGCATTTTAAATTTATTTTTGGCTTGCAATATTATAATCCACAAAAGCAGTGTAAATCTTAACCCCACCTGGATATGAGCACGTGCGTATTGCCATGAATTCCACGATAACATTTTTTAACTTCTGTAGGAGCCACATGAGCCAAAATCTAGATATAATAGTTTGATTTTTTTCTCAATTCTGCTCTTCCAATGTGGTTGTAACCTTTCAGCAATCTAACTCTATGGGAGCATCTCAGTTTTAACTTCTGGCCTTGTGGATTTCTTGTCACTGTTTTCCCATCTTCCATACAGATGATTATCTCTGAGGTTCTAGGCTATTGATAGGGGAACTACTGCCCTCAACACTCACTCACCACCCCTGATACTATTCTCAATTTATTTTGGCCTCTGTGAATTTTACTCGTTTTCCTGAAAGCTAATAAATATGTTTAAAAAGTTGTTAAATTGTGTATTATATCCCATATATTAATATCTTCTATGGCTAAATATTTTTAGTGTACCTTGTCTGCCAATTTTTTTCCAAATGAAAAGGTTAGTTTCTTTTCAATGAAAATGAATGATGACAGACCTTTAGCCCAAGTTATAATTTAATTATCAGTAGTATAAACATAATTCAAAATATAATCATTTAATTTAAACATAATTATAAAAGAAAAACACATTTAAAAGTAAACAAATAAAATCCAAACTAACAACATTAATATAGCATAAAAATAATTTATCCATTCATTCACCTATCTATAAAGATGGACTGTTGTATATGAATCACTGTGCATGTCTCTGGTAATAAGAAGTGGGAAAAAGCAGATGTGGGTACTGCTCTCATGAAGTTTACCAATTGGGGATGTGACAGACATTAATTAACTAATCAACCTCATGAACATAATATTACAACTGTGATGAGTTCCATAAGCTAGTTATACATGGGATTATGAGATCATATAGTAGGGAGATTTAATGCCATCAACATTTTTCTCTGAGATCTGTAAGATAAAGCAGGGTAAGAAAAATATTCTGGGCAGGGTATAGCAAGTACAAGATCCAGAAAAAGAGTAACACTGGTACAGATTAAGGAACTGAAAGAAACAAGTGAGCCTGGAGCACATATAGTAATGGCAATACGCTGAGAGAGTAGGTTGGAGAAATACCCAGAAATCAAGTCACACAGGGCCTCATTGGGTGTGTTAAGAAGTTTCACTTTTAAACTTAACTAAATTAAGTTTAGTAGCTAACTAAATTACTCATTTAAAAATTAATCTGCTGAAAAGATGTTCTGTCCCAGCTGAGTGGACTTGGTAGCCTTGTCAAAAATCAGTTGCCCATAGAGTTGAGGGCCTCAGTTTGATTCCATTGATTAATATGTCTATTTTTATGGCGATATCATGTGTTTCAGGACAGTCTCTTCAACAAATGGTGCTAAGAGAACTGGTTACACATATCCAAAAGAATGAAAGAAGACCCCTATCTCATACCTTATACAATAATGAACTCAAAATGGAGCAAAGACCTAAACATAAAAGCCAGGACCACAAAATTCCTAAAAGAAAATTGGGGAAAGCATCTTCAAGATATGATGGTAGGAGGTGGTTTCTTAACCTTATACTCAAATTATGAACAATAAGAGAAAAAATGGATTAACGGAATCTCCTCAGAATTGAGTACTTTTGTGCTTCAAAGGGCTTTGTAAAGAAAGTGAAAAGGCAGCTTAGCCAATGGGAGAAAATATTTGGAAACCACATACCTGATAAGGATTTAATATCCAAGATATGTAAAGAGAACTTGCAACTCAATGATAAAAAGACAAATAATCGTATTTAAAAATGGGAAAAGACTTGAATAGACATTTTTCCATAGAGGAAACACAAATGACAAAATAGCACATGAAACGATGTTCAACACCACCAGCTATTAGGGAAATGAAAATCAAAACCACAATGAGATATCATTTCACACTTACTAGAATGGCCACTATTGAAAAAGAAAACAAAAACAGAAAACTACAAGTTTTGGAGAGGATGTGGAGAAATAGGAACATTTATTCACTGCTAGTAGGATTGCAGAATGGTATAGCCATTGTGGATGACTGTTTGATGGTTCTTCAAGGAGCTAAATATAGATCTGCCATACGATTTGGCAATCCCACTACTAGGTATATATAAGGGAGAACTGAAAGTAGGGCACAAACAGACATTTGCACACCAATATTCACAGCAGCATTATTCACAGTTGTCAAATGATGGAAACAGCCCAAGTGTCCACCAACCAATGAATGGACAAACAAAATATGGTATATACACACAATGGAATATTATTTAGCTTTTAAGAAGAAATTAAACCTTGATGCATGCGACAAAATGGATGAATCTTGAGGACATTATGTTGAGTGAAATGAACTAGACACAAATGGACAAATATTGTATCATCTCACTTATATGAACTAAATATAATGAGAAAACTCATGGAGTTAATAGCTAGATTATAGGTTACCAGAAGATGGAATGAACATAGGGAATGGGTAGCTAAGAATTAATTTGTACAGAATTTTAATTAGGTTGATTGCAAATGTTTGGAAATGGATGGGGTGATGATAGCACATTATAGTGAATGTAATTAACCGTGCTAATATGTCTATGTGTTTGTGGTTGAAAGGGAAAGTTTAGGTTCGTGTATGCCATTAGAAGGAAAACTGGAGAATGAAACATGAGGCTGCATAGCATAGTGAACCCTGTTGTGGATGATGAGTATGTTCTATAGTACTATAAGAACATTCTATAAGAATGTTCTTCCATGAATAAGAACAAATGAACATTAATATTACAAGATGTTTATAATAGGATGCAAATTTGGGCAAAATTACACCTAAAGCAATACATGGACAGTAGTGAATAGTAATATATTAATATTTTTCCATCAATTGTAAAATACTTATGGTAAGTGAAAGAAACCAGACACAAATTTCTGCATATTGTTTGACTCCATTTAATGTACAATGTAAATACAAATAAATTTATAGAGATAGAATGAGATTAGCAATTTTGTATGACAGAAGAAGAATAGATGGATTGAGAAGTAACTGCTAAGGGGGAGGGGGTTTTCCTTTTTGGAGTGATGGAAATGTGGTGATGAATGCACAACACTGTGATTATATTACACCAAAAGTCACTGAATGTACACTTTAGATAGATTGTATGGTATGTGAATATATTTCAAGAAAATTCCTTTTAAAATGTACCTGGTATTGACTGTGATATTTCAGTTTCTATTAAGTAACATATGACTATACAACCTGGTTTCACGCAATGACTCCATTTTTCTAAAAAGATGAAACTTTAATCAAGCCAAGAGTAATCGTTGAATGGCAATATCATGATCTATTACTCCAGGAAGAATAAAATATTTTATTTTTGTGTTTCAACTATGTAGCCCTCTTAAATTAATGTTTTATTTGAGAAGGACTGCTTGTACTTTATAGAGTATGTTTTCTGGTTTAAGGCACCACAATAATTGTAGCTTAAACTGGTGAGGAAATGCCTAAACGTAATTGTTATCATGCAATTTCCCAAAAATTATTCACCAAAATGTGAACAAGAATGCCCTTTCCTCAAATGTCCACCATCTTCAACTCCCAGAAATGTGTGTTGCAATTAGCTTTACTGTGATTGAGGTAAAATTGGGAAGGAAGATGCTACAGAGCAAATGAATCTGATTTTGGACATTGCTGGGAGAAATAGGGGGATCCATGGAGAATAGATGAATAAAGAACTTCCAAAATAATTGGGTGCATTTACTTATTCAGATGGAAAGCATTCAAGCGAACCTTTTGGAAGAAGGATACAAATCCTACTTCAGTGGGAGCCACGTGAAGAGTGTAAATACATTTCAAGGGAATGCTTCACCTTCCTGTGAAGCTCAAAGTTTTTCCTTTGAAGAATCTTGGAAAAGTCCAGACAGTGATAAGGAGAACAAAGACCTGTCCCACCGGATCTTCCCAGTGGCTCCAATGAAGAAGATCCCAGATGATGAACTGTATTATGACTCCAAGATAAAGATGTTGGCACGTGACAAAGGAAAGTAATCAATAGATCAAATTCAGATAGAGGAGAAAGATATATGGTGCTTCCCTCAAGAAATGCAAACAACAACAACAGCAAATTTGACAGTTTCCAAAATTCTGCCATGAAAACATGCACAAACACAAACCTTTCAAATTATTTATATGGTAATTGTGAGGCACATAAAAGCATCCCAAGAGGTTTTACTTTCTTCTTCCCCTTTGTTTAGAAGAAATAAAAGTTCTAAAATCATGGGCATTCGTACTTATGTAAGCAACTATACTGTTTTCTGTGCAGTCATTTAACCATCTCTAACCTTATTTTATTCCTACCAAATGAGATATTGGATTGTAAGTATGAATATTGATGTATAAGTAGTTCCCAACACAGACTTCCTGCCAATAAGGAGACAGGAAAATCAATAAACCTGCAAAAATAATAATTGAGAGAAAGTTTTGCTTAAGTTGATGAGATTGGTTTCTTTTCCTCATGGCATTTCGTTTTTAAAAAGTCAAGTTGAAATAGTTATTTCTGCTAATTAAAAGTTCTCTGAAGTAAAAAAAAAAAAAAACAATTAAAAAAAAAAGTTCTCTGAAGGCAGTCCAGGGACTTTTTACATTGGAGTTAGGTAATAACTTTGGTAGACATCGATAACTATGTGGTGAGCTGAATTTAATTAACATGTGAACACAAACACATATGAACATAGTTCTGCAGGTTGAAGTGTGAAGCAAGAGCTAATATGTACTTGGTATGGTCTTGCCCAGGTTGAAGAAGACTGACATTAAATTCATTGAATAGGGCAAGTGACTAGGAAGAATCCACTCTATTCTAATAGCCCCTTCACCCAAGGCCATTGAGATGAGTATTGATCACCTGCATCTCCCAAATCAATGGCTACTCTCATGTACATACTTTCTAAGGTCATTCATCACATCATTTCTAATGTGCTCTTTAAAGCTTGCACGAATTAATTCAACAATGAAATCACCATTTGACATCTACTTGTTAGTTGTGAGACTGATGGATTTACAAACAAATGAATCAAGGTTTCAATGAAATATGCTTTGTAGCTGAAGTTGTGTTAAATCAACTACCTATAATTTTTGACTCTTGACTGGATGTTTTTGGAAAATTTACTGTAAAAAACTTCACTGTTCTGTTCAAATAAGGAATCACCTTTCCTCAAGAAATGCAAACAACAGCAAACATGACAGTTTACAAAATTCTGCCATGAAAACATGCCCAAATATGAGCCTTTCAAATTATGTATATGTAATTGTCTGTAAATATGGGTTAAAATATATGTACATAACAATTCTACTTTGGATTTCCTCGTATTTTCAAATATTATATTCTTTCACTTTGTATTTACTTGGAAGTTCAAAAGGAGGGACATAAATACTCAGGATAGGGACTATTTTAATTTTGCTAATGCTGCGTTCAAAGAGTGTGCATTTTCCTTATTACCCTCAAAAACAGAGAAGTTTTTTTGGCTAACAAAAGTAGTTTCCTATTTTATTTGTAAAAATGTAAACTTGGAACACACATATACTACTGATCAGATTTTAGTGGTCTAATATGGTGTATGGTAAATATAGTTTTATTTGGTTTGAGCAGCTGCAAAGTGGCAAGACAGTATGATCTTCCATGGTGTCAGCTCTTGAGAAAACAACGGTGGTGTAAAATTAGCCTATATGAAACCACATATGTAAATAAAAGCAAACACATAAATGAGGAACCATTTGGATCCAATATTGTAACTAAGTGGAAAGTAGATGAACACATGGACATGATTGTCACAGACTGCAGCAGAGACAAAACATTGAGTTAAAAAGAATGTGAGCATGTTAAACAAATGGGCTAAGGGAATAGTCTTCACAAATAACAATTCCAGCAGAATTTGTGTGATTGTCAGATTGGTGAAAAGATAAAATGAGGGTGTGATTCAGGGGATTAAGTCCAAGATTTTCACAATAGAGAAAACACAGATAACGAGAAACAAGACAAAGATGGCAAACTGCAACTCTGGAATACTGTCAACCACAGGAAGCTAAATTCCTTCTCTCTGGTCTGATTCATTTTGAGCATTTCCAGATGAATTCTTCCTCTGTTTAAGGAAATAAAAACAGACTAATTATACATGAAAAAATAACACATATTTAAAGTGTCATTCAAGGATTTTATATAAATGTCTTCTAATTCCTGTCAGTTTACAAGGACAGCATTATAATCTCCAATTTTTAAAATGTATTTTTTATGAAACACTTACTGTGATCCAAGATAAGCAATAGAGAAACAATTGTTTTCAAAACAGTGTTTCTGAGCTGTCATGGAAACACATGCATTAATAAAAAACCAAAACATATAAGCAAATATTCTCCAAAGACTGAGAAGTTTATCAAAAGATAAATGCAGAACTATAATGAGAAAATTTTGTCTCAGACATATAAAATAACTCTCTAGCTAATGATAACAGCAGTTAATATATATTAAATGAATGCTATACTTCAGCCATGGTGCTAAGTGCTTTATATGTTTTAATCCATTTATTCTACTGAGCAACCCTATGATGAATCAATGTATCTTCATTTTATAGAGGAAGAATCTGACGCAGAGAAAGGAGGGGTAATTTTCCCAGTAAGTCTGATTCTAGAGTTCATACCTTTTGCAATTCAGCTGATAAATTAGAGTCAGGATCTGACTTCAAAGCTCACTTTATTCAATAAGTTAGATCTGTTTACACATTGTAAAATAGGATGCTTTCTCATAGTGCATTATATCATTCAGTATGCATGCAAGTGTCAAATACCTTAGCAACAACATTTTGGGAAGATAGAAAATGATTGTATGTATTGCATGACTTTTCAGTTCAGTAAAGTATGGTGGACCAAGTATAATATGTTAAGATAAAAACAAACTTTGAAGCGGGAAAAATTTGAATGGCTTTCTGACATGTGATTTTAGATTAATAATTAATCTGGGAATCTCCATTTCCTTACCTTTAAATTGAGATTATAAGACTGAACTAATAGTGCTGTTGGGAAAAATTAAATGAAACAACATGTATTAAAACAATGCTTGAACTTTGGCAAGCATTATTGTTTCTTTCTCTTTCCTTTGTGTTTTCATGTATGTGTATATCTAAATCTTCAGACATCCAGTGCTTCCAAGAAAGTACCTGATTTATGAATAAATGTGTTAGTTCCATAGCATTGCCATTCCTTAAAACATTTGTTTATAATTTTTCCTTACAGAAGTAACCATTTAGGTGCTGATCTTTCAGATAGGTAGTGGGAAGTATTACAAAATATCCTATCATAATTATTGTGCCTTAGGGAAATACAAGCCACTTTCTTCTATTTTCTCCTGGATTCTTCCCTGATAACATTACTCAATTTGCTCAATACATATAAAATCCACCAGAGTTAAATATAAAAAGAGATGAGGGTGGATTCAGGGGCCTCTTCCTTAACTCTCTCATGAGAAATTTGTCAATAACAAGGGAGTTATTCTTTAACTTTTTCATAAAAGCCAGGGTCTACTGGAATAATTAAAATTCAAAAAAAAATCTTGAGCACATTTATTCTATGTATAATACAGTGCAATATGAACTATGAAACACACTATCTTAACAGGCTGCTTGTGTAATTCCAGTCAATTCATGAAAGCACTTTTGGATTTCCTCTTGTCTTGAACTTGTGTGTATGTGGGTACAACAATTGGTTGCATATTGTTATGGTCAGTCATAAATGTCAGTATAATTATGGGTCACATATTTCTGAAAAAAAAAAAAAAGCTATTGGCTTATAACTAACTAATGTATTTCCTCAAGGGCATTTTTGGTCCATTTGAAGTCATTTTTCTAAATTAAAATGGAGACATCTTGTTGGATTTCAAAATTGGCATTCATTTATTATTTTGTACTTTCTCCATTATTGAACTTTTATTTTCTACCAAGGACTGTGCTAAGCTTTAAAGATAGAAGCATGGACCCTGAGCTCAAAAAATTCAGAATAATATCAGACAAATTTTTCATAATTAAATATGGGTATATATTTAAGTAAAAATCCAGTAAACTATTAATTGAATGTAAGAACTTACAAAAATGGTTATTTGTATGTGTGTTTTGTCAGAACTGTAGACAATCTGAATTTCAAAAGGAAAATATCTGAATAACAAAGTCTAGTAATAGAGAGGTGGAAAAATAATTGTATGGAATAATATAGAATATATGAACCTAAAGTATTACCCTATAGGAGATACAGAGCAGAAATCAGCTTTAACGCAGAAAAGCTGCTTTGAAATAAACTGAAATAAATTGAAAGCAGTATCTACTATATGATCATAAATCAGTTCCAATCCTTATTTTGTTCAAACCCTGCTTAGTCTAACAAAACTTTGTTCTAAGAACTATGGGTGAGTGGGAGTGGTTGTTGTGAAAAGAATGAAGTTCCTTTCTAGGGTTTAGGGATAGTTTCAATCCATTTCTTCTTTTCTAAGTTACATCAGCATTCATATTCTTGTAGCATATTACTTAAGAAATTGTATTGATTTCTCTCCTTATATTTTCTTTTCCCCTATGAAACTGTACAATCCCAGAGCTTCTTGAAGACTCCTCTGTACTGGGAGTGGTGCTTGGCTTATAGTGGATGAACAATAAGCATTCTTTCATTTTGCTTATACTATGCAAGTTCAAGTTCAACAAAAATGTTACATTTTAAACTATTAACTTGCCATTTGCTTCCTTTAGCCTTAAAAGCCACCAAAAATGACTCCCCTTCTTTCATTCTAAAATTAGATAAATAATGATTAATTGTTGCAGAGGACAAGTGTGGGTACAATTCGAACTGTGGCACAACTATCAAGTAACTGGCCCATCCTGAAAAATAGACTAACAAGGCAGAGACGACAGAAAGCATGAAGGAGGCCAGGCCCCAGGAATATGAAATGCCATTGAAAAATTCTACAGAAGTTCCAATTTCTTTTGAGGTCATCCATGCATATTTATAATAACCATCCTTTGCCTATTTCAGATGTTAAGATGTAAAAAGGAATTCTTTGAAGGATTTGATTCTGGTTTCTTGTTGTGGCTGAAGAAGGTTGGTGTGCTACTGAGAATGACTCAAGTCGGGAGAAGTATGTAGGTGGCAGTTATGAACAAAGGAGTCTGATCTTAAGAACTTTTTCCTAGAGGTGACAGCAAGTCTCATCAGCAGTTCTACTCACTTTCTTCTCAACTGTGAGAGAGAAGCCCTGAAGAGCAAATGCTACAGGAATTTTAAACCACTAAATATTAGCTTATGGTAGTCAAAATGTGTATTAATATGCTTGTGCACATGCCAACAAATACCCATATATGTTTGTAGATTTATGTAAACTTAAGAAAGTGTTAAAAGTGGTAAATATAGGTAAAGGAGAATAGGAAATCAGGGTGGTAGAAAGAAAAGGGAAATCTTTTGATTTTTTGCTTTTATCCTTCTATAGAGACAGAATATTTTGCTATAAGAATTACAAATTTTGTAATATAAAAGTAGGAAAATTACTCCTCAAACCTATATATACACACACTCTGCCATCTCCACACATGTACTCATATATCACATGTAAAACTATAAAGCAGCTGTTCCTATGTTCTTTAGGATTTGTCATTAGATAATAGCTACTCATTATGGGTTTACATTTGACTTTATTATCAATGTTGTGAAAGTTAGATCAAGTTCTCAAATATAGATATTTTGTTTGATTTATAAAGTAAGATGTACTCTGATTTTATTTTGAAAGCACGTTTGTCATGATCAGTTTCTGAAAAGCTTGTTTCACATCCTTGTTCCTCAGACTATAAATGATAAGATTCAGCATAGGGCTTACGAAGGTATAAAAACGGCAATGATTTTGGATTGCTCCACTGCCTTTTCCGTGGGAGGTCTAACATACATGCAGAACAGGGTCCCATATAACACAGTCACTGCCACCAGGTGAGACCCACAAGTAGAAAAACTTTGCACCTGCCTTCAGTAGAACATATCCTCAAGATGGCAATGAGAATGAAGATGTAGGAGATGAGGATGAGGAGGAGGGAGTTGGATAGGTTAAATCTTGCTACCACAAACATGGATGTTTTCTTAATGAAAGTGTCGGAGCAGGAGAGTCAGATGAGGGGTGGGTCAGCACAACAGAAGTGGTTAATGATGTTGGAGCCACAGGAGGTCAGGCGGTATGTCCACATGATTTACATCAGACCACTAAGAAACACGTAGACATATGGACCAGCAATCAGTTGAATGCACACTTCTTTGGACATCTTGCTGCTGTAAAGCAAAGAGTTACAGACGGCCATGTATGTATCATAAGCCATCACAGCTAACATGTAATATTCTGTAATAACCATGGCAATGAATACATAACACTGGACTAAGCAAGTAGCCTAAGAAATGGTTAGAACTTCTGATAAGAAGTTCACCAACATTTTGAGAGTCACGTTAGTGGAATAGCACAAGTCCAGGCAGGACAAACTGGCAAGAAAGAAGTACATGGGAGTGTGAAGGCATGAATCTATTTGATCAAAACCAGCATCCCAAGGTTACCCCCCACAGTGATCAAGTAGATCACCAAGAACAGCACAAAGAGGATGGGCTGAAGAGCTGAACGGTCGGTTAATCCCAAGAGAATAAATTCAATCACCAAGGTGGAATTTCCTCTGGCTATTTTCCTGGAAACACCACTGTTCACTTAGATGAGGTAAAATAAATTAAGAAGGTGAATGAGAAATCAATCATATGCTTCTTATCTCTGTCGTTCTCACCTCTCTCTGTTTCTTCTTCTCTCATTCTTCATCACACACAACTATTACTAGAGATAGACTTAGAATGTAGGAGATGGTAGTGACCAGAAGGTCTTGGCCCTAAATAGTTGAGACTATGACATGCAGATGACTCCTAGAAAGAATGGCTCCTGTGACTCCAGCTTGTTTAGAATAGAGTAATTATTACCTGAAATTCAACTAAAAATAGGTTGAGATATTATCTATAATTTATAGTTCATGATAAAATTACCTTTTCTTCATTGAACCTGGATCTGGCCTTGACATATAAAATGGTGACATATATTTGTCAAACACTTTTATGGTCACTAGGAGTGTGTGCAGTGTTTAGAGGAATGCACAGTAGGAATTCCACTTTTGAGAATTTCATTGCCTATTTGTACATTAGAGAGCCCAGAATCACGTGGATTTGAAGGAAATTCTATAGAACTGTTTTACTGTTATATCCATAAAGGATGGATAATTATTCCACAAAAAGATCAAACATAAGTTCCCCAAATTTGGAAACAACAAAGCCTTGTTTGAATTACTGATGGGATACTTTGTAGTTAGCAGAGTAGGAAAGAATAAAGCAAGAGGGACACAAATAAGGAAAAGAGCGTTCTCAAAATTTTGATCATAGTATTTGTTTGATTATCCATCTATGTTCTTCATTTATCCCAGAAAGAATTTAAGGAATTTACAGTGTTTAACAGAATTTGGTAAATCCATCTTACAGGTAAACAAAAATTTGACTCTAAGCTTTCTAGTAACATGCATGATTTATTCAGTATTCTTCATTATAAATGATGAATGCCCAGAAGTTATTAAAAAAAGAACTAATCATCAAAAGTAGGAATATTCCTAATATAATTTTTGAAAATACTAATTATAATGCAAAGATCATACTTTCATATAATATTATCAGTTCAGATATTAGTGATTAATGAAAAGATAAAATGAAAAGATTATGCAGGACCATACATGGATCCCTGGTCATGTCATGTATTAGTTTATAAATGATAATTTATATCTCAGATAAGGGATCACAAACTTACATGCCTACAGAGGCCATTGAGAAATGAGGGGAGTGAATTGGGCATAAGATGGAACTGATGTGAACTGGAGAGTGACTCCAATCTAAATAATCAGCAGTCATTCAGGCCAAAGGAATTATTGCTAAGTGGTAAAGTGGGCCTCTTAATCCCAGAATTTAAAAGTTTCCAATTATTAGAATTCATCATTTTAATTGGCAGTATGTCAAATATAAAATTTTAGCAGTTAATTCAGTTTTATCACAACATTTAACCAAAGCATAATAAAAAGTTTACAGGCTTGATCCACTAAGCTGCAGATAAAAATTCAGTGCAATCCCAATGTCACCAAATATACTTTTCCAGTTTCTAAGCTGTGAGGAATTGAAATAGGAACTCTCACAATTTAGCTATTTTGTCTCTTTGAAGCTACCAGGATGCTAAATGATTTAGTCCATAGAAAAGAGATAAGGTGTGTACACAAACAGCATTGAACACCGTATGTCTGCAAATTATTTTGTTGGAAAAATATATATAGCTTAAATCCACACTTGCCTTGGGAATGCTGGTTTATATGTTTGTGATGAGGAAGACTTATGAAGAGAAAGTTAAGTAAAATGCAATTAATACACTAATAATGATTAGAACAAGTTGAATAATTGTGGTCAGGAATCATAGTACAATCAAATAAAAGAAACGTTTAACTGGGATCTCAAAGATAACTAGAGATTTTCTCAGAGGACAAAAGTAAGGAGATATTCCTGGTAGTGTGATCAACATATGCAGAGATAGTAGGTTTATAGGAAAATTCAAAGATATTCCACAAGTATGTAGGGATGAATTTTCTATTGTGGCAAGTAAGTGCTTTAAAAAGTAATAAGCAGACAAAGTAAGCAAGTCCTTTTATGGCAGGACAGGAAAAGTAGACACTCCTGAAAGTTGAGATACACATATTTGTCTCTGTCTCTACTAGTATTTTGGAGTGTGTGTGTACCAAAGTCTGCTAATGTATTAGAACTCACATACCTGTTATTTGAAACAGAAATATTCTGTAGGGCTTACATTTACAACCTTGAATTGGGCAGGAAATGCATCATTAGAGGATCAGTATTTGTATAGTAAAAGTGCTGTTTTTTCACTCCCAGGAATGAAGGATCACTTTGAAAAATATTCACCTTAATAGATGTAAATCTTCTATTTAAATGACTTATGGGCACTCAGCTAATGTATTTAAAATGAAAAAAGGAAAAATGGAATTTATTCTGCCTATTTCCTAATGCTTTCTTTACAAAAATGTAGCAACCCACACTCCATAGGTTAGGAAGACAGTAAATATATTTTAATAATACTACCTCCTGACATGCATGTGGACACTTCAGTTTAACAAAATAATCACACTGCTTCTATTTCATTTCTCCTTTAGATGAGCCCTGCAACAGCTGCAGAGCAATTACAATTAAGAACAAGAAAATGGGACACAAACAAAAGTGTATGTTGCCAGCTGTGTTTTTAGATTAGTATTTTCAAAACTGTTCAACAAAATTACTAGACATTGGGAAACAATATGGGTCCATGCCAAAATAAATGTTGAAAAATCTATGTTTTGAAAAAGAGACAAAATGGATTTCACTATTGCAGGAATTCCCAGAGCCTTTTATATGTCCATATGTTAAAAAGGTGTGGGCAGGAATATGCAGCATTTACCAAGCTGGCTCATTAAGAGTCTATGGGCATCTCAATTGTTCTCTTTAGTCTAAAAATCCTTAATTCCACAATGACAAGATAATGCTAGAATCTTTGCACCTGAACAGCTCAACAAAATAGAAAGAGGTCATATATATTCTGCACTACTTCAAGAGTTGTAAAGCACATTTGAATTTATCACTGATGCATGATCTAAAAAGAAAAATGTTTGGGGCAAATACTGACCATTCAAGAGCCACTCCAAAAAGAGGGTGAGAATAGTAATGGCCAGAAAAAATTAAAGAGAATTGGGGGAAATAGACTAGAATGTGACATAAGGGCTTTGTAGATCAATTGCAGACTGGCATAAGTCTTTTCTGCTCTCAAAGATGCAATCTGTATAAATGGACCCTAAATACTAGAACCTGATTGATTAATGTATCATATTTCACAAATATTAATGGTTGTCTATGAGGCATCTATTTAGGATAAGCCATATGGCAAAATTACATATATTTGAATATAGCACATGAGGCCAACTCCAAATGTTAAAAATTATCTCATATAATTTCCACATATTTTACCTTTTATCTCTTAAAACTAGTACAAGTTAAGTTGTTATTTGATCACACTTCCCTATTTTCTCCCCCTCCTCTATTGTAAACCCTCTCTCGTCATCCATGAAAACCTTCCCAAGACCCTTCTAATTGAGTTTCTTGCCCAATTCACATGTTATGGCCTAAAGGTCTCTGGGAAACATCATTCTCAAAATGACAATAAGAAAAGGTCTTCAAGATCTAAAGTTTCTTAAATACCTTATTATCTAATACCTTTACTACCTCTATGTCATGTATATAAATACATTTTAGAAGTACAGTTTCATTTCTAGACTGTCTCAGTGTAACAGAAAGGCACATGTATATATATGTGTGTGTGTATGCTTACTAATTTAAATGAGATTATTATCTGTGCATAAGGTAAATATTGTTAGCAATTGTAAAATATTTTTGGTAAATCCCTATGATAAACTCAAATTTGCTGCATTAGAGCTAAGGCTTTCTTTCTTTTGAAATTAAAACTCTGAATGATCATGACATGTATAATAGAAATCCAGCTGAGGATTCTATTTCTATACACAAATACTTTAAGAGTTTGCAACTGCTAGTATGTCATAAGCTCATATTTAATGACTTTGAAAGTCACCTTTGACAGCTTCCTGTTTCCTTTCCAGTTTACTGTACTGAGTGTACTCTGTTTTCATTTTAGAAAGCTAGCTTGCTTATTTCATATTTACACATGCAGTAGAAAAATATATCCCACCAGGCTCTTACCACTTTCTAATTCTTATCTCAATATAGAATGACAAGTAATTCATAATGAAGTATTAGAGAGATTGTAGAACCGGTTGTGTAATAGCTATGAAATATTTTGATCTCTGTATAACAAATATCACTCAGATAAATAACTAAACATTGGTTAGGTGGTGTGGTACCAGATAGCCTTTTAAGTGTTCTAGGACATTGGTGTCCAATCTGAAGGTTATAGGTAATTAGGAATCTATGGAAGAAGCAGTGAATTTTCAAAAATATATGATCCTTATTACAAGATACATAACAGAAATAAATCTCCACTAGATTTTATTGGTTCAATAATATCAAAGGTATTTTCTTGGGACTGGAATGAAGACAAGTAACAAAAAGTAACAGAGAAAACAAATATTTATTTGTGCTGGTAAATTTGATTCATATGGATATCTATAGTTATGTGTTTATTGCTGATTTTGTAATGATGCCAAAAAATCGTTACTTGTAGAATAATAGTGATTATAAAGCAGAAAACCAGAGACGCCATTTATGGTAAACTGGTTAAAAAAAAAATACTTGTTAAAATTGAGAGTTCTAAAAATTTCATATGCAATCAATAGAATTGCAATGCTCAACTCTACCAGTTTCATGATGCCCAACATACTACTTATTGAAATATTCATTTCAGAATTAGTTTGTCCTCTTCAAGCTCCAGTTAAAATGCAGATGTCCTGGGTAGCAGGATAGCATTGAATGCTGTCACAGTTACTAATCTGTGTTCTTAGGGACACCATTTTGCAGTACTTTAAGATAGAATGGGAGTCTAGGGGACATTAAAGTCAAGGAAGAGACTATAGAAAACAGAATTAAAGCTTACTGAATTTTAATTTCAATAACTCATTCCAGAAACTACCTCAACTGGGCATTAAAACATTTGTAGGTCTGCTAGAATAGTTGGGAAAGTATTAATATTTTAAGCACAAAAATTAATAAAAAGGCACGTAAGTGATGTTGTAGGGGTAGCCATGCAAAGGACATGAATATACATTTCATAGGAATGATAACCTTCCTTGTCTACTCTGCCAAGATGAGATCAAGCACCTTCTCCTTGTCTGGGTCCCCCATTTCAATGTTTCACAAACATTAAAGCAGGGCACTTTACCTAATGACTTCTCATGAATCTACATTCTAGGTCTTATTACCCATATCATGGATTTATATAAGCCAATGATATTTCAGTAAAAGTCCTTTTGAATCTTTATTTAGAAAATAAACTTTCCACGTGCATTGAGTAATTTCCTTTATGTGTACTTAAGTCCTCATCTATTTAATACTAGACATTGACTAAAGGATATTTAAAGTGACTGTCATTTCTAACATTCTGACTTCACATTTATACCCATTACCAATCCATCCCACATGCACTTATTACTAGTGATTGTACCTCTTAATTTTAAATTTGTCCCTTCAAATTTTTCTCCTAACAATTTAAAGAGAAATGTATAAATTTTTATAAGAGCTCTATTTTACTAGAATGAGTATGATTCCTCCTTGATTTTGTCTATTTCTATTTTGAGGTATTTGATAAAGTTTTTGCAATGGCTACCTTGAACAAAAATTCTAGATATATTGATAAGTTGATGAATTCAAGTTCTTACTCCAATGTATACTTAATGTGCTTTCCGTAGTCAAATGATTGGTGAGAATGTTATTTGTAAAGTAAATTTGTCACTAAAAATACATAATTCCAATAAAAGATAATATTTTTCTAATGATCAAGCTAAAGCAGAAATGCACACCATCTCATTTAACCGGTTAAGCATTTAAAATAACATTTAAATCTGTTTTTATTTTCTCCTGACTCCTTCCAATGAAGATCTAAAACTGAACCATGAAGAGAAAATGCAAATATAGTTGAGAATTTTTATTCCTCCCTGAGCACTGTATAGATACTCTCAGAGAAATTAGTAGTTCAAGAGATGAATTGCTGAGAATGATTTATACCCACTTTCATCCCTAAAGTAGTTTTCAGCACAACATGAAGAAATATTTACATTATTACTACAAGAGACAACTCCAGGGAAAAATAGTAATTGGTTTAGACTCATACTCACTAGACCCCTGGGATTTGGGCAACATGATTACATCAATTTGTATCATGTTGAGTTTTTTGTTTTGTGTGATCAGGAGTTTATTCTCATGGTATTTTCACATTTTGGGTCATCATTTATTCCAATCAGATGACTAGTAAAACTAATGATAGCAATTAATGACCTAATTCATGGACTTTCATGTTTTCTCTTGTCCCTTCCTGGTCTGAGTTGTGTTTCTCTAGTCCCTTCCTTGTCTGAATATAGCACCTTCCACAAAATGGGTAGTGAATAAATGTTTGCTAATAGGAATTTCATCCCTAGAATAGAGTGGTTAGATTATAAAACTCAATGAATAAAATCATTGGGAAAAGGACACATGATGAGTTGTGACAGAGACATTCAAAGATTTTTGGTTCAGTTTTTGGCATTTTATGTCCAAACTATGAGCATGAAACTGATGCCATAATGAGCTTTTATTTGTTTACAAACCAAAATAAATAGTGTAAAGATAAAAATATTCTGTCAACCCTTTATTTCTTTTTATCAAGAATCCAATTATCCACTCATCCAAGTGATACAAAGAGAAATAAGATATGGTTCATATGCTCAAATTGTTCTTAGTCTAAATTGTGAAAGCAAGATAGACATGACAGTGCTCCAGTGGTGGCCTAATCTCCAAATGATCGATGAAACCAAAGCTATTTCTATGGTCTACCTCTACTTCCTCATTCTGTCACCCTCCCCCTTGCTCAGTGGTCTGGCCATAACGGTCTTATTCCAAGCTCTTTCCAACCTCAGAACCTTCTTCACCGCTTTGAGTGCTATATCTCCCAAACTCTTATCAATTTTTGCCTCCTCATCTGTCACTTTTAAAGGTCAATTCCTGAGTGAAGTTTTTCTCTCCCTATATATTGAAACCTGTTCACCACCATAATTGTCATCTGTCATGTGAAACTTATCTGTTCCTTTATGACAATTATCACAATATTTTTTGTAAATATAGTTACACTTTATTTGCTTAAGATTTGTCTTACCTTCCACAATCAATCCCAAAAGGACAAGAAGTACATTTGATGTTCACTACATACACAGCATTCAGCAAAATGCCTAAAATATATAACAAGACATGCTGAATATATGAAGGTAGAAGGTCCTGGTTTCCAATTGTTGTAATTGCATCTTTTCTCAAGTTGTAATTATGTTGGTTTGGTGGAAGATCTTTAATTTTGCACCTGAAATCACTCTGTCCTTAAAGCTGGCTGGTATTAAGGCAACTTTTTTTTAATTGGCAATTTAAATCAGATGATAATAATGATGATGAAAATAATGATAATGATAAAATAGTAATAATAATATATGCATTTTTTCACAAAAGGGGTAAAAGAAATATAAAATCACAAAATAAAATAACTCAAACATATTTCCTTACCCTGAAGCAACCACTGTGAACCCTTAAATACATCACAGTTTTCCTCTATGTTTACATATTTTATAAAATCTTCATCATATATACTGTATTTTTGGAGTGTATTTGCGTTTTTTGCTATCAAAGATGATGATTGAAAATAGTCATAAGAATGCACAAGTATCAAAACCGTTATTTTTTTTTTGGTACACCTAAGAGGGCTAAATCAATGTCAACATAAAAGTCATCAAGAAATGCAATTTAATATCATCATGATATGAATATAAACACCAATTAAAATGAATAAGTTTAAAGGAATTATTTTACCAAGTTTTTCCAAGAATGTGGAGTGAATAAACTCATTCATTGCTGCTGGAAAAGTGAAATGTAACAAGTACTTTGGAAAACTGACAGTTTCTTATAATATTAAAATTGCATTTTATATATGACACAAATTCCACTCATAGGTAATAAAAACGTAAGTCCATACCAAGATATATATAGCAGCTCATTTTCATAAAAGCCTAAAACTGAAAATAACCCAAATCCTAACACTAGATGAAGGGATGAATACATGGTAGTATATCCTTAAAATGGAACCCCACCAAGCATTAGAAAAATTCAAACAAATGGATAATTCTCAAAAACATTTTGCTAAGCCAAAGGAGGTAGACACAAACGAAAGTATACAGTATGTTTCCATTTATATTTAATACTAAAACAGAAAAAATAAAATAAAACCCAATCAGTAGTCAGGAAGTTTCTCACATTAGTGATTACCAGAGGCTGGGTATGTAGGAAACAACCTATTGGCAAACAGATAAAAAAGAAATTGATGAGGAGGAAGTGGTGATGAAACAGTTCTATATCTAAATTATGGTGCAGGTTTTATTATACGTGTACACATTTGTGAAAACACACTGATTTATAGTAAAAATGGATACATTTAATTGCATGGAGTACTATTTTAATAAGATTAATTTTAAGTCTTATAATGTGGTGTTATTATTCCCAAACAAGTAAAAATATTAAGGAATGAAGAAATTGTCCCTTATACCCAAATTACATATAAGAAACTTAAGAGTCAAGATTCAAATTCATGTGTAACACATTATCTATATAGGACATTGACTCCCCAGGGAGCAGAAATTTGTGAACAAATGAATGTATCCATGCTTTGTTTCCTTTTGTCTATATAAGAAAAATATGCTCTGATCATCCCCCTCAAATGGTAAAATTGTTTCTCTTCTTTATGCTTTCTCCCATAACTTATAAGCATAAAGAAACTTTCAATTCTAGATTTTCCCTTAAAACTCTAATTTGATATATTTTATGGAGTCTAAGAAGTACAGTTTTTCTTCACATGTCAATATTTAGGAAATCAGGACTTGCCTTATAATCACTGTTGTCCAAGCAACTGTCATGATGAAGCTGTCATTTTGGGAGTGTGCCCATCAAAATTTACAGAATGAAATTTTGTTTTTAATTACAGAATAGTACTGGCACTGAACTATTTTTACAATAAGAAACAACTATAAAATTGGACCAAATTGTAGGGAATCTGTCATTAGGCATTAACATTTGCACACGGGACTGAGTTCCCTGAGAAAAAGGATCAAACAGGTGTCCCATACTTAGCAGACAGTAATTCTGTTGTTGAAAGGAGAACAGAGATATTTTGGGTGCAGGATATTGCAAGATAATGGATTTCAGAGGCAGATAGCATGGAGATACTTTATCAATAATCCAAGCATCCAGCTGAGAAAGCATTAAGGTCACATTTTAGGAGCAAGACCCACCCCAGCATAAAGGCTACTCTACATATGCTCCAACAAAACCTAAAATCTACCTTCCATGGGGACAAAGTGAGCCACAAGAACAAAGTGTATGACCAAATAAATTCAACATTCTTTAAGGAAGGCAAAATAATTTCAGATAACATACCTTATATCATCCACAATTTCCTGCATACAATAACAAATTCTAAATATGTAAAAAACAGAAAATCTGTGAAAAATAATAAAAAATAAATGTGGTCAATATAACCAAATATCAAGATGATCCAGGTGTAGGAATTAGTAGAGAAAGGACTCTAACACAGGTATTATAAATATGTTAAGGGCATAGAGGAAATCATGTTTTGGTAGTTTTATAATTATAATTGAAAATATGGTGAATACCAGTGGAAACAATGAAAAAGGACTACAGAAAAATTCTAAAACTGAACAAAGCCCATATATGAACTGAAAAATTCACTAGACGGACTAAATATCAATTGTAGTTGGAAGACAAAAAGGTCATGGAGTTGGTAGGGGGGTTCATAGAAATTGTCCAAAGTGAAGAATTGAAAGAAAAGAGAGTGAAAAAAAAATTGATTAACATACACATTATGGGTATAGAAAAAAAAAACCCAGAAAACCTTACCAAAGTAGTGAAAACATCAAATTAACTATAAAAATGTTCAACAAGACCCAAACAAGTTAAAAACAAAGGAAGCTCTATTTATATGCATAATATTCAAATTACTGGAAAAAATGATAAAGAGATAATTTGGGGAAAATATTACTTAGACACAAGAGAACAATGACCCAAATGATGGTTGACTTCATATCACAAACAAATGTAGTCAGAAGTCAGTAGATTAAGATTTTGTTTTGTATTGTTTTGGTCTTTTTTGTTTGTCTGTTTGTTTGTTATAGTGAAGTAACATTTTAAAGTGCTTTAAAAACTTAGAAAAGGAAAAATTAATCAATGCAGAATTTTATACCTAGTGAAAATATTCATCAAGAAAATATTTAAAACTGAGATATCATCCAATAAAAGAATGATGACTTAATTTGTTGCCAGCAGACTTGCCCTATAGGAAAAAAGTGCTTTAGCAGAATATCAGATGTAAACTTGCAACTACAGGAAGAAATGAATATTGTTAAACATGGTAAATTTTGGGGTAGATATAAAACTATTATTTTTCTTTCTTTTTAATTCCTTAACAGACGAGAACCTGTGTCAAGAAAAACTAGCCTAAATATACTACAGGTTTTAAAAGGCATGCAGAATTAAAATATATCAAAGAAAATCAAAGGATAGGAGGTGATATATACTTATACTATGATAGTGAAGCATAAACATGAAATATGAAATAGTAAATTATGAAGTATAAGTACACTGTGATAAGTTAATAATGCACATTTTAATCCTTAGAAAAGTCATAAAAATTATCAAAATTGTTGTGGTTAAAAAATATAGAAAATCAAATGGAACATTAAAAAATATTAAATTCAGATAAAAGACGTTGGAAAAAGTGGAAAACAGGAACAGAAGAACAAAAAAGAATTGAGAGAAAGAGTGAGAAAATAAGCAGGAAGTTGGTGTATTTATATCAATATACATATATACCAACAATTATATTGTGTAAATAATTAAATCCTTTAATTAAAAGTAATATTTCTAGACTGCAAAAATTATAAACAGCTACATGCTAACAAGTGATGCATCTTAAAAATACAAAAAATGCAGGTATAAATACAAAATACAAAATACAAAATAAAAAGAATGGAAAATGATATACTGTGCAATAAATAAGATTTAAAAATACAGTATAGCTATGTAAGTATCAATGAAAATACTCTTCATGAGAACAAGCATTACCAGAATTAAAGTGGATTATTTAATTCAAAGGGGATCATTCAACAGGGAGACATAAAAATCCTAAATATGTACACTTAATGACAGATCTTGAAATTTAATGAGTAAAAACTAAGATAAATTAGTAGAAAAATGAGCATAGCCACAGTTGAAGATCTTAACAATTTAATAACTTTTGAAACAAGTAGATCATAAAACAGTAAGGAAATAGACTGAAAAATAATATAAATGAATTTTATTTAATTGACATTTACCAATCATGACACCTAACAACTACAGAATGCACATTGCTTTCAAATATACATGGAATATTCACTATTATAGACCACATGCTGATATATAAAACTAGTTCAAAAATATTTTAATAAGGAGCATGTTCTCTTTCCACAATGGAATTACATTAGAAAACAATATGTATAAAATCCCCAAATATATGGCAATTTACCACAATTTTCTAAATAACTCAGTGTTGAAGAAGACATCACTAGAGAAATAAGAATACGCACAAATGGAATGAAAAAATAAAGTATCATAATTAGCAACTAGTAGTTAATACAATGTTGGGGGAGGGGTGTAATAACTTTAAACACGTATATGAGAAAAAATTCTCAAATCAATTATCCAAAATTTCATTTTGAAAAATTAAAAAAGAAGGTAAAAGTAAACCTCAATAGGGTAGAAATAAGAAAGTTAGAACAGAAGTCAATTAAATAAAAAACATACACAATGAAAAAAACTTTAAAAAATGATTCTTTGAAAAGATTTATTGCATTTTAAAATCTTTTATCAGACTAATCAGCAAAATAAAAAATAAGAGAAAACACAAATTTGAAAAGATAGTATAGACATTAAAAGGACAATAGGACATATAAAAAACCTTATATGAATTCATTTGTCTGCATAAATAGACAAATTCTTTGAAAGACCACAAAAATGATCAAAACACACATTAAAAAAGAGTAGAAAATATGAATATTTAAAATTAAATTTAAAATAAAAATTTCCCAAAATTGAAATTCCAGACCATCATGATTTCAATGAAAATTCTAACAAATATGTAATGAAAAAATAGCACTCTTTTTATTAAACCCTTTCAGAAAATGGAGGAAGTTGTCACTTCTCAACTCATTTTATGAAACCAGCATAATCTTATTAATATAACCAGACAATGAGTTTATTAAAAAAGAAAATTATATAGCAGTTCTCTCTCCTCAGTATAAATGAAATAATTCTTAATTATATTTCAACAAATTGAATTCATCAAAATATAGAAAGGATAAAACAATATTGCAAAAATGATTTAATCTCAGGAATGCAGTATAGGTTTAACATAATTCACCACATTAACAGAATAAAGCAGAATATCATAAAATGATTTCAAAAGATGCAGAAAACATTTCACAAAATTCAGCAAACATTAATATGACATTTTCTATAAATAAAGAAAAGAAACAAACGGCTCCATTGGATAAAGGACATATATGAATAACCTACAGCTAATATCATTCTACATAGTGATGTGTTATATATGCACCACCCTCATCACCAGGATGGATACAATACATGGCTATCTGATCTCATGACTTCCATTAAAAATTATACTATCATTCTAATGCAGTGCAATAAGGCAATAAAGAGAAATAAAAATCATAAATATTGGAAAGAAGAAGTAAAAAAATGCTTTAAATCCCAAATTCCCATAGGGCATGAAGTAAATTTTAGGGACTATATAAAGGAAACAGACAAATTTCCAATGATAATTAATGAGAGAAACTGAGAAGATTGCAGGGAAGAAGGCCAATATTTACAACTCATTTACTATATACTGTAGCAACATATATGTTCTGTATATATATATATATACAGAACAGAAAAATGAGGCATAAGTTTCCTCATGATACAATTCACTTGTTTTCCAAGATCCAGCTACAAAATATGCCTTGGATGATTTGAGATATACTGTACACTTATGAAAAAAAATCCCTCTTATTTTGTTTGTTTGTTTGTTTTATTTTTAAAGAAGATTTAGATTACATAAACGTTACATAAAAAATATAAGGGATTCTCATATACCCCAACCCCTCTTCCTCCCACACGTTCACACATTAACAACATCCTTCATTAGTGTGGTACATTTGTTACAGTTGATACACACATATTGTAGCATTGCTACTAACCATGGACTATAGTTTCCATTACAGTTTACACTCTATCCCGCACAATTTTTTAGGTTATGACAAAATATATAATGGCCTGTATCCATCATTGCAATGCCTTGCAAGACAATTCCAATGTCCCAGAAATGCCCCCACATTACCCTATTCTTACCCCTCCCTCCTCTCAGAACCTCTGGTGACCACTGCCTTTATATCAATGATAAAAGTTTTTCCATTGCTAAAATAATAGTGTCTATAATAGAATAATAATAAGTCTATTTTAGTCCATTGTTCATTCCCCAATCTTGAGGATTTTGAGATGGTGATGCCCACTCTGTTTCTAATTGAGAGGGGGCTTAGATCCCATGAGGCAGATGGATGGAACTACATTGCATGCAGCTGCAGACTCCCTCTGTCCTTGGGATGAGCATTGTCCATCATCATCTCCTTGTTAATTTCCCTGGGTGAGTCCAATGACCTGGAGAGTAAGTGTTGCAACTCTTCTGAGCTTCAGGACTCAAGTGGCATATGAACAGCCCAAAGATTTAAGTCTCTGGAACATATATTTAACAAGTATAGTGCTAATTGTAGGTTTAAATAAAAGGGGGAAAGAGTGAAGTGTAGAGAAACTTTAAATAAGTCCAGCTCCATCACATGGAGGAGCATAAATTCCAAAGTAAGGCCCACTGACAGGGTGCCAGTTTCCTGAGCTTGTTTTTCCTGTTTATAATATCTGGATGGCTTTAGAGCCTGCTGTTTGAGGCACTGTTTACTGTGGCAATCGAGATCCTGCTGAGATGTGCATAAGTGTAACCTCTGGAATTACCTCCCGACTCCCTTTGAAATCTCTTAGCCATAAAAACTCATTTATATTTAATAGTTCCTGCTTTTGGTCAAGGTATTTTTCCAGATGCATTGCTAATTGGTGCTTGGTAATAATCCCTCAGTGCCAAGTAGGCTCATCCCTGGGAGTCATATCCCATGTTGCAGGGGGAAGGTAGTGAGTTCATATGCTGATTTTGGCTTAGAGAGAGGTCACATTTGTGGAAAAGGAGGGAGGCTTTCAGGAGTTTACTCTTAGGCAATATATAATACTAGGCTAATGTATTAGTCATCCAAAGGGGTGCTGATGCAAAATACCAGAAATCGGTTGGTTTTTATAAAGGGCATTTATTTGGGGTAGAAGTCAACAGTTACCAGGCCATAAAGCATAGGTTTCTTTCCTCACCAAAGTCTGTTGCTACATGTTGGAGCAAGGCAGCTGCCAATGTTTGCATGGTTCAGGCTTTTTGGGTTCTTCTCTTCCTCGGGCTGCATTTCTCTCCGGGCTTATCTCCTCTGCTATCCACAAGGTCAGCTATAGACTATGAAGCTCTCTAACCTTTGCCTCTCTCCACAAGACCAGTTGTGAACCATCAGTGAAGCATCTCGTCTCTTTTCCTGTAGCCTTCTCTCCTTCCTCATGACCGAGGTCGTCTTTGTGCTTACTGCCCTGGGCTCCAGCATTAACACTCAGCATCAAAACTCCAACATCATAATTACTCCAACTCTGTCCTTTGCCATGGCTTTTATATTTTATTCCCCACCCACCATGGGGTGGGGCTCAACATCCTAATGACATGGCCCAGTCAATGCCCTAATCATAACTTAATCATACCCAGATTAACAGACCAATTTACAAGCATAATCCAATATCTATTTTTGGTATTCATAACTATATCAAAATTGCCAAACTGCTACAGCGAAGTTTCAATTTCATGAGAAAAGGTTCATTAAGTACAGTAATCAATATCAAGGGCCTGGCATAATGGTCTCTCTTCCATCATTAGGCACTACCCTTATACTCGGGAGATTCTAAATATCCTATTAGAGAATATAGCAGAACTCCCCAGGATGGGAATTCAATACTCTTTCAGTTATTGTGTGGGTCTCCACCTACAGAGACACTGCCTCATGAACAATGGAAGAGGTATATCCCTCCCTAAAAATTCCCACATCACCAACACCCTGCACCAGTGATCCTCTCCTGACACAGTTGTGACCCTTCTGTGACCCAAAGCTTCTCCAAAAAGCCAAACAAAATAACCAAATAAAATTAATAAGGGAATGAAATAATAATAAAAGTTTTTAAATAAAATAGAAAAAATATGCAATGATATAACAATTTTTTAAGCATTATGTTTTTCATCACTTTACAATGTGTTGTCTTGTATGTACAATAATTTTCTTCCATATATTCCCCCAGTGTCTTATTTTTTCTTCATTTTTTCTTTAAAGAACCTTTAGGTTACAGAAAAGTCATATTGAAAATATAGGGTATTCCATATACCCAATGTCCTCTCCCTTTAACACTCTCCCCTATTAATAACATTTTATATTCTGATAGACATTTGTTACAATTGATGTGAAAAATATTGAAGCATTCTACTAACCATGGTCAATGGTTTACATTATGGGTTAGATTTTGAACGGTACATGATTATGTTTTGATGAAATTTAAAATGGCCTGTATCTGTTATTGCAAGATCATGCAGAACAATTCAAATGCCCTAAAACTACCCTATGTTCCTTCTATTCTATTCTTCCCTCCTTCTTCTCTCGGAACCTATTGTAACCACTAAGTTTTAATCTTTGAAGAATAAGATACATAGTTACTTGCAATAATATTGAGGACTTGAAATATTGGTCTGTTTTCTTTTGTTAGGCACTGCCTATATTCTCGAGGGATTCTTGTCCTTCTAATTGAGAACATAGCAGTACCACCCAGGATGGGAGTTTAATATTTTCTTGTTTATTGTGTGTATCTCCACCCACTTATATGACACTATGACAAGATGAACACTTACATATTCCATGGAAGCATGCCCCAGGTGCGCCCTATCCCATATATCCCCCCACACCCAACACCTTAAAGTAGTAACCCTCCCCTTCCATATTTGCCAAAAGAACATTCCCAACATTGTAGTTTAACCATAGACCTGCAAATTCCCAGAGTTCACCAGCTCCTTCCTCCGACCCTCCCCCAAGTTCCATGTATAATCCAACCAAACCCACCCACCCTACTCCCCTCACAGACCAGCTCTGCTGAACCCAATAGCATAACTGCACCACACTCACGCCCTTCTTCTGCCAAACAACACCCTTCCATCTTATCTTATATTTTGCCCATATGGACATCAGCTCACCATCCTCTACTCCCTTTCTATCTCCTGATAACTTATTTTCCAGACTTTAGCTCTGTGAGTCTGCTCAATTTGCTTAAGTCATATCAGTGTGGTGATATAATATTTGTCTTTCAGTGTTTGGCTTACTTCATTCAACATAAGATCTTCAAGTTTTACCTATGTTATCCTGTGTGTTAATATGCCATTCCCTCTTACAGCTAAGTAATGTTCCATTGTACATATATACCATAGTTTACTTATCCATTCATCTGTTGATGGACATTTGGGTTGCTTCCAACTTTTAACAATAATGTATAGTGATGCTATGAACATTGGTGTGCATATATATATTTGTTCGTGTCCCTCCTTTCATTTCTTCTGTGGATATAACCAGCAGTGGGATTGCTGGATCATATGGAATTTCTATAGTCGACTTCCCAAGGAACTGCCAAACTGTCCTCCACAATGGTTGCACCATTCTACATTCCCACCAGCAGTGGATAAGTGTTCTGTTTCCTCCATCCCATCCTCTCCAACACTTGTAGTCTTCTGTTTTTGTATAGCCACCGGTCTAATGGGTATAAGATGATATCTCATTGTAGTTTTGATTTGCATTTCCCTAAATGCTAGTGATGTTGAGCATCTTCTCATATGCTTTTTAGCCATTTGTATTTCTTCTTTGGAGAAGGGTTTATTCAAATCTATTGCCCATTTTTTAAGTGGGTTGTTTGTCTTTTATTTTTGAGATGTAGGATTTCTTTATATATGTAGTATATTAGGCCCCTATTGGATAGGTGGTTCCCAAATATTTTCTCCCATTGAGTAGTCTACTTTTTCACTTATTTGAAAAACTCCTTTGAAGTACAAAAGTTTTTAATTTTGTCGTTGTTGCTCACACTTTGTGTGTAAAGTTTATGAAACTATTTCCTACTACAAGATCACAAAGATGTTTCCCGACCTTATCTTCTAGGAGCTTTATGGTCTTGGCTCTTATATTTAGATCTTTGATCCATCTTGAGTTAATTTTTGTATAGGACATGAGACAGTAATCTTCTCTTATTCTTTTGGATATGGATATCCAGTGTTCCAAGCACCATATGTTGAAGAGGCTGTTCTCTCCCAGTTGAGTGGGCTTGGTAGCCTTGTTGAATATCAGTTTACTGGTTTAAGGGAATTTTGTCACTTGTAAAAAAGTAAGAGACCTTCCTAGGACCTTTATTTTATATTTAACTTAATATGTATTTATGTACTTAAAGTATTTTATGCCTTTCATTCTCTAATAGTGGAATGACAGGCTTTATTGTCTAAGAAAGGAACTTAGGAAATAATCAATATTTTGAAGAAGCAGAGAAGATTAGATATTTTGGAGAGTAGAAAAACATTTTATTTATCCCTTAAATCATCAACTATGCACTACACTGAGGGCAAAACTATTTTGCTTCCTTGGAGTTCTCAGAGGCCAGAACAATTTCATTCCTTCCCTCAGATTAAATCTTCCCACTAATGACACATATGAACAGCCATATCTGTCTAGGTCTATCCTCAGGAAGGAAAGAATTAATATTAATTAACTTAGCATAATCAGGAATAAAAGCAATATTCATATCAAAGCACATACTCTATTTGTTAGGACCCATTGCTCCTTCAAATCCTCTATTTCTCCACCTCTCAACTTTAGTCCTTCCTATCACATCATCTTATTTTTTCAAATGTAGGTAAGAGAGAAAATATTCTCCCTATGCTGGAGGGTAAGAGGGAGGAGGTGGGTTCCTGAAGCTCATTCGTCCAGATCCACAAACTCAATTCTAGGAAAAAGATGATCATTCTCACCCCCTGTAGCTGTTTGCTATTTTTTATGAACTCCAAAAATAGATATTGGATTCTGTTTGTGAACTGGTCTGTTCCTAGGCATAATAGATTGGATTGGATTCAGAGGTTTCACTTTTACTTGATTAAATAATGATTAAAGATTTGATTGGGCCACATCGTTAGGACTTTGAGTCCCTGGCCCCTTGGTGGGCTGGAACTCACAAAGAAACCTCACCGCTGAGAAGGAAGTTGGAGTTTTGATCCTGGAGCCTGGGAAGTAAACACATAGAGAAGTAGATACAGTAGGAAAGAGAGAAGGCTCAATTGGACACAGCAGAGGCCCTGGGAAGAGAGACTTGAGCCATTTGCCTGATAGTTTCTGGCTGGCCTTGTGGAGAGAAAAGAGCACCTGAGTCCAGAGAGAAACAAGCCTCAAGAGAGAGATGAAACTTATGCCAGCCTCCAGCTGATATTGGAAGAAGATGGGACCACAGAGCCTTCAGAGGAAGAGGGAGGCTGAATCCTCACAAACATCAGCAGTCATCTTGCTCCAACATGTGGCAATAGACTTTGGTGAGGGAAGTAACTTGTGCTTTATGGCCTGGTAACTGTAAGCTTCTACCCCAAATAAATACCCTTTATAAAAACCAACAGATTTCTGGTACTTTGCATCAGCACCCCTTTGGCTGACTAATATACCCCCTCTCTTACTGTTCCTTCCCACAACAATAAAAAAAGCACTTTCTTAAGAAAGAGGAAACTACTATTATGAACAATAGTTTCTGCCTTTACAAAGATGTCAGGAAAGATGTGTTACTTTAAAATCCTTAAGACAGATTGAGAATAAAGGATATTCAAGGAACAGAACTGAAGTTTATATTAGTAAACTATCAGAGCACAGCAGGGCATACCATTTGGGAAATTGTGACCTAAAGCAGTGCTTCTCAAATATTAATAAACTTAAAAATCACCTAGGTGGTTGAATAAAATGTAGATTTTCATACAGAGATCTGAGTGCAGAGTGTGATTGTGCATTTCTAACAAGCTCCAAGGAAATTCTGATATTGCATGTTCATGGACCACATGTTGGGGAGTGAGCCTTGATTTAAAAATGCAGCTCCTCATTCCCTGCACCTGGCCTTTACGCTGACACAAAAGTGACATATCCATAGAGAACACCAAATTTCATCACCAGAATGGAAAGATATTTGAGCAAAAGTTTTAGAATAATGGTTTATTGGAAAATGGAAGCATTGCCATCTAAGTGAACATATTTCATCTGAGGATATTTTTAAAGCTTCCTTTATTTCTTTCTTTTGGAGTCTATAGATCAAAATATTAAGCATCAGACTTACAAAATTTTGGAAGACATTTATTATTTTGGATTCTTCATTAGCTTTATCATTTGGTGGTTTTACAAACATGCAGAAGAGTTCCCCATAAAATAGGGTGACAACCATCATGTGGGAACCACAGGTGGAGGATGCTTTGTGCCATCCTTCAGTTGATTTGATTCGGAGGAAGGTGGCAATAATAAAGGCATAGGACACCAGGATGATGGTGAGGGAACTGGAGAGGTTGAAGCCTGCTGATATGAGCACAGCTTGTTCTTTGACATAAGTATCAGAGCAAGAAAGTTTAACGAGCAGGGGGTCTGCACAGTAGAAGTGGTTGATGACATTGGATCTGCAGAAGGACAAGTGGAAGGTCGGAATGGCCTGGAACAGACCCTCTGAGAAGCCATAGACATAAGGATATGTGGCCAAGCAGACGCAGAGTCTCCTGGACATTTTCACACTGTAGCGCAGTGGGTTTCATATGGCCACGAAGCGTTCATAGGCCATTGCTGCCAGCATGTAGAACTCAGAAAGGAGGAGTGCGATGAAAATATAATACTGTGTAAAGTAGCCAGCATAGGAAATGGTCTTCCTCTCTGATTCGAAAGCAGTCAGCATATGTGGAGTTGCATTTGAGGTGTAGCACACGTCCACAAATGCTAAGTTATTGTGGTAGTTTAGAACTATATGTATCCATGAAAATCATGTTCTTAAAGATAACCCACTTTTGTGGGCATAAACCTATTGTAAGTAGGACATTTTGATTCGGTTACTTCAGTTAAGGTGTAGCCAAGGTGTGTATTAATTCCCTTACTGATATCCTATATAAGCAAATGAAAGTCAGACAGAGAGAGGAAGCCATGGAAACAAGAAGCTGAAAGAAGGAAACGCAGAAGAAAAGGGAAAGACCAGCAGATGCTGCCATGTTCCTTGCTATATAATAGAGGAGCCCAGACTCACCTGCAGCCAGTCTTTGGGAAGAAAGCATCGCCTCTTCCTTGATTTAGACATTTTTCTCAGCATCTAACTGTAAGTTTGCAAGCCAATAAATTCACATAAAAAACAAACAAACATTTCATGGTACCTGCTTTGAGCAGCTTAGCAAATTAAAACTGTTAGTGAAGAAG